>CAAKHG010038878.1:0-18615 GCA_901007715.1 Dactylopterus volitans | reverse complement strand
AAAATCAGTGCTGATTCTAAGACTTTATACACACAAGACTGTTGTAATAATTTGGAAAATATCTCCTTCTCGCCTGTGGCATATGGACAATAATCACTGTGTGTGTGTGTGTGTGCAGGTGGGCACTCAGCTGATTCGCGGGATCTCCGGCGGCGAGAGGAAGAGGACAAACATCGGCATGGAGCTCATCATCGACCCGCCGGTGCTCTTCCTGGATGAGCCCACCACCGGCCTGGATGCCAGCACCGCTAACTCCGTGCTGCTGCTGCTCAAGAGGTGCTAACACGCTCACTTCTGCCCAAATTAACCCTAAATTAAGTGGCAAATACCAGAACGAGGGAAGAAAAGAAAGGCAAGAAATGAGGTAAAAACAAACAAAACAAAAAAAAAAAAACGAAAAGAGTGAGACAACAAAGACTAGACGGAAGGATAAAAAGATCAGAAGAAGATGGAGAGAGACCAAAAAAAGCAGGTAAAGGAGAGAAAGAACCAGAGAGGACAGCGTCTCTCGTGTGTCTCTGCAGGATGGCGGCCAGCGGTCGCACCATCATCCTGTCCATCCACCAGCCTCGATACTCCATCTACCGCCTCTTCGACAGCCTCACGCTGCTGGTCAACGGCAAACAGGTCGCCCGCCGCCGCCGCCCCCGACGCTCGCGTTCTGTCTTCCGCTACGTCCGATCTCTCTCTCTCAGAAATTAACTGGTCCTTCCGTTGGTGCGGCGGTCAGGTTTACCACGGCCCGGCGCAGAGCGCGCTGGAATACTTCTCAGACATCGGTAGGAGCGCGACGTGAAGCCGAAATGGCGCCGCCCGATGCGAGGGCGACGGTCTTAACGCAGTGCTCCGTTCCCCCAGGGTACACCTGCGAGGCCCACAACAACCCCGCCGACTTCTTCCTGGACGTCATCAACGGAGATTCGACGGCGGTCGCCCTCAGCGGCGCCGACAAGGACGGTGCGTGTTTTTTATGACCACAGACGGAATCCTGCGCCGTTCCAAATATCGGCCGCCGCGTCTGCTTCTGATGTCTCTGCCCGCCTCGTCTCCCAGATCCAGACGGCGACTCGGTGCTGTCATCCAGACGACAAATCGAGGACATGCTGGTGGAGGAATACCGGCGCGGCCACCACTTCAAACAGACCAAAGCGGAGCTGGGTGGGTCCAAGGCCGCCGCCATGTTTGAGCCGCGCCTGTAGAGGGACACGCCCATTTGAACAAAGAGATGACGAATGTCAAGCAGTGACTCCGCCCGGGTCCATCTGATTGGATTTGAATGTGAATCGAAGAATTATTTTTAACTGATCTGTCAAAACCTGCGGATGGTTTTTTTTTGCATGAATACATAAAAAAAAACAAATGATAATATTCTGTTGTCAGACACAACAGTGTTGTGATGCACCACATGTCCGATTTTGTGCCGATAAATTTGTGCGCTTTCATCTGATTGGAAATTGTTCGCTACATGTAAGAGCTAGGTGGTGTGATTCTTGCTCACGGTCAGTTTATGATGATGAGATGATGATGGATGCCTCAGAGTTCTGAAAACTGACCCAGAAACTATGAATACATGAATATTTTTGATGCTAAAAGTTAACTTCTTCCACACTGATGAATACTGGTCCATGATTGGCTTAAACTGGTCCTGGTGTCACAGATTATGCGCGGGAAAAATCTGAAGTGTCTGTCCGGCAGATGAACTTGGGAATGTTCCTCTGGTGTCAAATGTTCCTCTGGCGTGTCAAACATCTGACAATGAGGAGCAAAGATAAAGATTGTCAGAGGTGAAGGTGTAAACGGTGGCGTCGACTGTGTCTCCTTCAGAAAGGATCGTCCGTGGAAAGCCGGCGGCGACCTCGACTCTGTCCAGGACCATCACCTACAACACCGGCTTCCTGACGCAGTTCAGATGGGTTCTCAAGAGAACGTTCCGCAACCTCATGCTCAACCCTCAGACCTCCGTCGCTCAGGTGAGAACACCGAGAAACCTCCCGGTGACGGTGCGAGGTTGTTTTTTTCCTGCAGTGGCGAGGTCCGGCAGTCGGCTTCAGGCAGGGCAGCCGTATTGAAAACGATACTAAAAAAATACTTTGTGAGCTTTATGATGAAGAAGCTGTCAGACACCGTTAGATAATTCTACTCCGGGCAATCGACCATTTCAAGGTCGAGGCGTTTCACCGAGCGCGTCCTCAAGGAGGCGCTGCGAGGGGAAGCAAACAACTGCAGACCTACAGCCCACCCACTCGCTGCGGGGAGATTCCATCCACTCAGTAAATACACCCGGAGGGCGCTTCTATCATTTTCGTACAGCTGCAGCAGCATCCGGTGGCCAGAGGTGGAACTGCAGCTTCAACATGCAGCTCGTGAGATCCTCACCCGCTCGCACTGATCGACTGAATGACTGATGGACACGTTGTCCTTCTGCTCAGGTTGCGGTGACTTTGTTCCTCGCTCTGGTCGTGGGGGCCATTTTCTTTGACGTGAAGGAGGATCAGAGTGGAATCCAGAACAGGTGTTCTACCGTACTCTACTCTATTCTATTCTGTTAGTAACAGTATTAGTAGTACTTGTACCAGAAGTGCCCTTAGACGTAAGTCAGAAAATCTGGTGACGTTTTACGCTGTGGGGCTGCAACCAACAACTTAACTGTATGTACAGATACATTTACGTTGATCGGCCATAACATTACGACCACTGCATGTTCACCATAGAATATAATACAACAGCCCTGCAATAAAGTTTGATGTTGGATTTTGATTGAGTGTGTGTGAGAGAGGTGTTGACATGATTGGATGATTGTTATTGGGGCTGTAATTTGTGAAGCTGTTGAACTGTACTGGGCTACACTGAGAGGGGTCCCTAATATTTTGGTGTATTAGGGTGACAAAATATTAGAGACACTGCTTCAACTACAACTACTGCTACTACTACTGCTACCAATACCACTGCTACTACTACTACTCCTACAAGTACTACTACTACTGCTACTGCTGCGAGTACTACCACTGCTACAACTACAAGTACTACTACTACTGCTCCTACAACAAGAATTACTACTGCCAGTGCTACTGCTGCTACTACCACTACTGCAAGTATTATTACAGCTACGGCTACAACTGCAAGATGATCATCCCACTCATAAGCACGTGATGTACACAAAGTTCAGATGGATAAATTCGATATTTAAAGTTTGGATCAAATCAAGTAAAAAACATAAAAAAAAATATATATCCTGAGTACTGGTTTATACTGAGAGGCGTCCCTAATATTTTGGTCATCTAACTCATATGCAAAATATTAGGGACACTGCTTCAACAACATCTACCGCTACTTCTGCTACCCATACCTCTGCTACTACAATAAGTACTACCACTGCTACTACTATTACTCCTACAAGTAGCACTACTACTGCTGCAAGTACGACCACTGCTACAACTACAAGTACTACTACTGCTCCTGCAACAAGAATTACTACTGCTAGTGCTACTGCTGCCACTACTACGACTACTTCTACTGCAAGTATTATTACAGCTACTGCTACAACTGCGAGATGATCATCCCACTCATAAGCACGTGATGTAGATGGATAAATTCGATATTTTCGAAGTTTGGATCAAATCAAGTATATATATATATATATATATATATATATATATATACTCTGAGAACACCTCTCTCACACACATTCACTCAAAAAATTCACTCAAAATTCAACATAAAACTCCTCCTGAAGGGAGAACTGATTGCAGGGCTGTTGTATTATACTCTATGGTGAACACGCGGTGGTCATAATCTTATGGCTGATCGCTGTAATTGCGCGATATTTCCACCGTGTGAATTGTTGACAGTTAAGCGGACCTGTCGCCTGCAGGTTCGGCGCCCTCTTCTTCATCACCGTCAATCAGTGCTTCAGCTCGCTGTCGTCGGCCGAGCTCTTCATCTCGGAGAGGAAACTCTTCATGTGAGTCTGACACACACACACACACACACACACACACACACACACACACACACACACACACACACATGCACAATCCGAGTCTTTTTTTTTTTTGGATTCAGATCGAAATCATTCCGAATGAAGGTTTTGGGTCGCCCCTTTCCGTGTGATCTCACGTGGACGGGTGCTGACGCCGCTGAAGCGTCCAATCGGAAGGACCGCGTGACATCACGTGTTTGGTGGGAGATAAAGATAATCTCCTGCCGGCACCAGAACATCTTCTCCACGAAGCCTCGTTTTTTTTCCTCCGCTGCCGATTCCCCTTCAGAAAAGTCAAAAACGTGTGGATGAAGGTGCTGCAGCAAAGACTGCTGGGAAAAGAGTCGCACTTAAGGAATTTTCTGACCCAGAACGGAGGCGGGACTTTGGGACGAGGCGCCGGATTAGGTCCGTCCCTGGATCACGGCTGTTGCCGTCGTTTTGCACAGACGTAGAAGGTGATTGGTTGATCACTCGGATGAAAGCAGCTTCAGTGAGTTTAGTTATCGCGACGCGACGCGTTTTATTGCCAGTAACGGTAACGGGGTTGTAACCGTGGAAACAGTAACTGTTTTGATTGCTCGCTACCGACGCCGTCATTCTATCACCGGTTTTAAATATTGATGAAACACAAGAGCAAAAATTTGATGGTATGAGCGTCCCGATGTGAATTTCCTCCAAAAATATTTGTTTTTGTCGTCGCGTTCTGAGGGTGAAAGTGAAGGTGTGACGATCCTGCCGATCCTGTTCCCTCAGCCGCTCCGTCTCCGCTGTGTTTTGCAGTCACGAGTACATCAGCGGCTACTACAGGCTCTCCGTGTACTTCCTGTCCAAGATCCTCTCCGACATCATCACGCTGCGGACCATCCCCGCCATGGTCTTCAGCTGCGTGGCCTACTTCATGCTCGGTGCGTCATATTTCCAAATGCTCTGAAGATGCGTTCCCATTTTCAAAATGTAACGTTCGCTTCCGCCGCTGTAACCTCGTCTTCCTCCGGTGATGCAGGTCTGAAGCCGACGGCCGAAGCCTTCTTCCTCTTCATGTTCACCGTGACGCTGGTGGCCTACACCGCCACCGCCATGGCGCTGGCCATCTCGGCCGACCAGGCGGTGGTGGCCATCGCCAACATCTTCATGACCATCGCCATCGTCTTCATGATGGTGACGCCCTCCCGCCGCACTCGCGGTCTTAGTGTGCTACTGATAGCTTGCCGTTAGCCTGCTAGCTCTCAGCGCTAACCGCTAACACCCTGCGTGCTTTACTGCCAGCTGCGATCGTAGGACATCAGACCGCCTGTAAGCAAGTTGCTGGCATAGTTTCCGCCCTCTGGGTTGCAAACAAGAAAAAGCTTGTTACTGAGGCAGCTAGTGGTGCCCGACTATGAGAAAGTTTAAAAAAAACAAACAAGTCACACTCCAAAATTATTGTCGCTAACCACAATGATAACTGATAACTGATGACGTAGGAGGCTCCTCCCACTCTGAGGGCCTCCTTGTAGGAAAGTGTATTTTATTTGAGGCCTCACAGCCCAGAACAGATGAAAGCGATGACTGATGAGTCATCAGCAGACTCCTCACATGAACAAAGATAACAAAAAATGCTGGAAGAGGAAACGTCTCGTGCGTCTATAAACCTCTTTCTTCTTCTTCTGCAGATCTTTGCGGGTCTGCTGGTGAACCTTCCCTCCATCGTCAGCTGGCTGGCCTGGCTGAAATATCTCAGCATCCCCCGATACGGACTCAGCGTACGTACCCGAAGGTGGCGCCACTGAGTGATGAGCCGCCGCTTGTTGCTGGTGTTCACGCCACTAATGAGCAGAATCATACTCAAGCACACACACACACACACAAAAAATTATATAAAATGGATACAGCATGACATCCCCTCAAATTGGAGCCAAAAGACCTTCAATTGCCCCCTGGTGGCTGGCTGCAGCATATGTTATAAACTCCACCTCCTCCATGTCAGTGAGTGGGACTTGGACCAAAACTAATGTCAGCTTCAAATAATTTACATAATCACTACTACATATTCATACTTCATGTACTACATACTCACTACTACATACTCATATTGCATAAACTACATACTGATTACTACATACTCATACTTCATGTGTCTACTTCATACTCATACTTTATTACTGCATACTGTTCTCTACATACTCATATTACATGTACTACATACTGATAACTACATACTCGTACTTCATGAGTCTGCTACATACTCATACTGCATGTACTATATGCTCATCACTACATACTTACACTTTATGCACTGCATACTGTCTACTACATACTCATATTACGTGTCCTACATACCGATTACTACATACTTATAGTACATATACTACATACTCACTACTACATACTCATACTACGTGTACCATTAGTGACCACTCCATACAGTACTTATGCTTCATGTACTCATGTACTCTTGCCAAAGATGGTTTTATGTCATTTTAGGTAGTTTTTAATCATATTTTTCATATAGGTTTGGTTTTAACTAGCTATTTAATGCTATAAAAAGTGGGCGTGGCTTCATGATTTGACAGCGACTCTGAGCAAAACACAGGAAGTGGTGGAGGCGTCGACAGAAAGGTAGTGGAGGGGACGTTATCGTCCGTTTCCAACCTCGAAAAGCAGCTTTTTAGCGTTAAACCGATCACTCTCGATAGAAGTGGGCGGGGCTTCAGCAGCGCCGCCCTGTTTCCTGGCATGACTGCCGATGGTCTGTGTGCCTCCACAGGCTCTGCAGGTCAACGAGTTCACCGGGCTGAAGTTTTGTCGCGGCTTGAACAGCAGCGTCATCCCACCGGGGGTCGCGTAAGTGTCTCACACACACACACACACACACACACACACACACACACACACACACACACACACACCAGAGGCTGATACCAGCCTGACTGATAACTGATAACTGATGTGTCAGTGGGAGGAGCCTCTGAGTGGATCGGTCAGCTGAGGAGCGTTTGTGTGTGTCCAGGTGCACGGGGGAGGAGTTCCTGGCGGAGCAGGGCGTGGATTACTCCACCTGGGGCTTCTGGCAGAACCACCTGGCCCTGGGCGTCATGACCGTGAGCTTCCTGGTCATCGCTTACCTCAAACTGCGCTTCATCAGGAAGTTCACGTAGACCGCCGTCGCCGCGGCAGGGAGGCGGCCATGTTGCTGCTCTTCAGAACGGAGCCGCCGCGCATGATTTTTGTATCCTTGTTTTTGAAACAGTTTTTTTTTCATGATTTTCGTATGATTGTTTTTGTCCTGAACGAGGTCAGTCTGTTCATCCCTCTGACCCCTTGATGAAATGCGCTAATCCTCCGCATCCGTGATGAAGATGGCGAATCCAGCCGCTGACGATTGTTTTGCTGACTCATTACTAATGCCAAAGCACTGCTGAATGAGCTGTGTCATGATTCACGCACTTTATAACAAATACGGGAATTTTATATTTATGAATTTGTAAATAAAAAAAAAATTGAATTTGTAGTCTGACTCATTACTAGTGACTGGCTTTTTTCAGTCTTAATATCCAGTGGAACACACCTGTGACGTCACATTAGCATTTAGCTTTAATCAAAATAAATAACCAAAAATCCCTCATGCAGGTTCACATGTTTGTGGGCGCTTCAGGAGAGAGTAGCGGCTGTTAAGAACAGTCTGTCGTTAGCTAAAAATGCTAACATCAGAATGCTAACAATATACTGCTAAGTATATTCGGCAGTGCTGATTAGCATGCTAACATGCTTGCATTTAGTAGCACTTGTTAGCATGAATTTTTCATTAGTTTTGGAAGATTTTTGTCTGAACATGAAGGACAAGAGCACCAAATCTAGAACAAACAAGTGACGAGACACACGCCTGAGTCGCACAGTCGGTGTGTGTGGGTGAGCAGACGCGCTGCCATAGCAACCGCCGCCTCGTGAACCACAACATGAGTGTGATGTTAGGAAATGTGTGGTTCCACCTGAGTGACACCGGCGATTGTAGAGGCGGACGGGTGACATCACAGATCCAGCAGATTAAGACTGAAGAAGGTGATGATCCACTCCGACTCAGGATGGAGGAACGCAGAACGAGGAGCAGTACACACTCTGGATTCTCTAACTTCATGTATTACGTACCCACCACTACATCCTCATACATCTTGTACTGCATACTGTCCACTATATACTTAAACTTCATGTACTAAATACTCATACACTACATACTATCTCCTACATACTCATACTTGATGTACTATTACGCACTCTTACTTCATGTACTACTACACACGCACACTTCATGTACTACTACACACGCACACTTCATGTACTACAACATACTCACGCTTCATGTACTACTATACACGCACACTTCATGTACTACTACACACTCATACTTAATGTACTACTACATACTCAAGCTTCATGTACTACTAGCCACTCATACTTCATGTACTACTTCACACTCATACTTCATGTACTACTACATACTCATACTTGTTCTCTGGACTTGTTGGGACGTCTCTTGGTAAAACGAATGGAGTTGGGACTAAACCAGGAGGATTAACGGGATTAACGGGATCACCTCTCAATCTTTACAGTCTAGACGTCTTTTTCCCTTCACTTCTCCTCCCTTTTTCCTCTCCATCATCCTCCTCACCTCAGCTCTTCCTCAGCCAGTCTGCAGTCTCTCCTCCACCATCACTTTCCCCCCCGTTTTGCCCTCTCCCATATGAAGTCATGTCCTGCGGGTCGACTCTTCTGTTGGTTTCTTTCCTCCTCCGAGTTCGAGGGCTCGACTCATCACTCTGTGAGTACGATATTCCTTATTTTTAATAATCCTTCTTTTTTTTTTATTTCATTGACTCAGACATCACCGGAGTGTTTGATGATTTCATGTGATTTTTAAAAAAGAGAAACTTCCCTGTCGGCTTGACGGCAGTGACACAAAAGGCAAAACACACCTCCGAGCTGTCATCATCATCATCATCATGAAATATGCAGCAGAGCCTGAAAGATCAGATTCCAGCAGACGCCCTCATGCCTCCGCCTCGGGGAGCATAAAGACAATGGCAGTCCTACATACATAACTGATGTGTCGCTGAAATCCGCCGCTTTGCCGTCCAGTGTGTCCTGTTCCATTTGTCTCTCTTCTGCTCATCTGTTTCGTTCTGTTTTCCTTTAATTGGCTTTTTTTCATAAACAATTTTTGCATTTCCCACAGGTATAAACACCTTTTTTTTTTTAATTTCTTCTCTCTTCTTCTCTACTTGATAAATTTTAAAGGAAAAGCAAGCTTCAAATATCCAGTTTTCTAACCTAGTGCACATTATGAATTTGGCAAAATGTTACATGTGTGGCATTTTGCATAATAATTAAGACATTTGCATGATTAAAAACATTTGATCCAGTGTCAGATCAGAACATTTATTCTAATTCTTTTTTACATTTTGCTTTGAATCTATCTTAATGTTAATGCTAATATCAGCTAACTAATGGTGAGCTAATGTTATCTTTCTGACAGTGAGCTAATGGTATCTCATCAACAGTAGGTGAACATTAAACTATGCTAATATTGTTAGTTAATAAACACAACCATAAAGGTAGCTTCTTAACAGTAAGCTAACATTATGTTACTAGACGTAAGCTGCCAGTTGCTTTTTAACAGTAAGTTAACATTAGCTTTATTTAATGTCAACGTTAGCTAATAAACAGGATGCCAAGGTTAGCTTATTAGCAGTAAGTTAACATTATCTCACTAACAGTAAGCTACCACTAGCTTCTTAAAAGTAAGTTATGATTAGCTGTGTGTTAATCATGATGTTAGCTAATAAACAGAATGCTAAAGGTAGTTTATTAAATGTAACTTGGCATTAGCTTTATGTTAATATTAGTGCTGGCTAATGAACGTGATGCTAAGCTAGCTCATCCAGAGTGAGCCAACGTTATCTCACTAACGATAAGCTAAACATAAGTTAGCATATGTTGCACAGTGAAAGTAAGCTAACCAGATGTAGATATTTAGTAACAACTAGTTGTCTCAACTTAATGAAAATATACACGTTAAAATAATCACAACACATTATAACTCATAATCATACATCATAAGTCAGCAAAGTTTTAGCTCTGCCACCATAATCGATCTTATTAGTTGGATCAATTGTCAGTTGGTTGACTTCTTATTTGTATATTCATGGTTACTGCTAACAGTTCATGCTAATTAAAGAACACCGACAGCCGATTTTATTTACTCTTATGAGCAGAAAATTAATTAAGACACCTCCTTCCTCCAACACTACAACTCCGCCAGATTTTCAGCCCCCAGAGTTGGACGGTTCTCCAGTGGACGACATCTGCAGGATGTTCCTTGTTCCTTCACCTGCCGCCGCTACAGTTGCCACCACGACAGCCACCACTGTGGCGTCACCCATCCCCAAGAAGGTATCCAACGTGCTACAACTTGCAAGCAGTGAGCTCGTCCATGTCGGTGACTCAGCATGATCACATGAATGCTAGAAAAAAAAAAGTGCTCGCTTGAAATCAGACAAATAAAATCAGCTGAATACGAAACTGTAAAATCAATGCAACTGAATTTAGGATCATTTAGGCCATTCAAATCCATCCCCCATGTGTAGCTGACATCATCTCTCATGTGTTCTTCTCCAGCAGGTTTTAGTACCAACGGCGAGGGCAACTGTCCAATCACCACCAAGGAAGCCAGAGTCCAAAAACAGAGGAAGACCAGTCAGAAAACGGCCAGCTCCAGAACGACCAATCACGAAGAGCCTCTCTGACACAGCTGCCAGGCTACTGCGCTACCTCCTGGCTAACAGCAGGGGGCGAGCAGCTAGTTCTTCTCCAGCGTTCAACACTTTCATCCCCCAGCCAATTGGGGGTCAAGGTATGACGTCGCATAGCGCTGAGGAGATGCCAGCAGGAAGGACGGACGAAAGCAGGTGGAAAACCCATTCGTTTTCATCGGAGGACTCCAGCGATGAATGACATCATCACATTTTCTGTATTTCAAAATATTTAGCATTTGCGCTAACATGCAAAGAGGATGCTACCTGCGATAGCTACTTGCATCTCTGCTTTAACCAGTGTGAGCTAAATAATTGTCAAGCTACACTTTATAGCATTGATATTTGTTAGTTCAGAGCTGACAGCTGTTGTAAAGACCAAAACCAACACAACCTGCTCATAATTCTCAGGCTTCTTTATTTTTTACAGTGCAGCATTAATGTGCAGGTTATTTCACAATGATTCAAAAACTATTTTGGTTCGAGGTAAAAGTGCACCATGATAAAAGATAATCTCAAATCAAATTTAATCTTAAGTAAAAGAAAAAAGAAAACATTTTTGCATATCTTGTTTGACTGAGAATGCCAGATTATCATACAATGATGGCATTGTTCAACTGTTGCATTTTCGTCATTACTTGGTTTAATATTTGTGGAAGAAGTGTGCAGTTTGGCTCCTTGCTAGGGCTCCATGACCGTTAGCTACATGTAGCTGCTGCTAATGCTAACTGAGCTAATGACATACTGTACTTGGTTAGAGCTGGTCAGCACCGGTGTGTCTGTGCTGCTGTGGGTCTGATGGCGGGAAGAAGGGACCCGGATGTCTGCCAGTCCTCTGATCCTTGGCACCAAATTTGCTGTATTTACCTGAATAACACAGTTATCATTTAATTCAACGTTTAATCCAAACCCTAATCCATGTGGCACCAGGTAGGCAAAAGAGTTCCATTAATCTATTAATGCAAAAAAACAACCGAATTGCAGAATTGAATAGCTGAATAAAACTACAGAAAAGCCTGCACAGCTTTCGTGTTCCATCTGATTTTATGCGATTGGTTTGGCATCATGGGTAAGTCATGGTTTTCAGTTGAGGGGGATGTAAGTCCGACTGACATGTATCACGGAAATGCAAAAATTTAATAAAACAAGGACATTCCTCCGAAATTCTTTCAAGCTGCTGAGTGAATCATTGTAGTGTTTCGCATCTCTGGACGTTCATAACATAGCTGATCCGTCTAAAGCTGCTCTAAGATAACAGAGATCAAACCTTAAAGTGGCCATATTTACCAGTGTTTTCAGGTCAAAATGATGGATAATGACGAAAATCAATTTCATCTGTTCAGTATTGAGCATGGAGAAGGCAACTGCGCACACAGGAAGCTCAGGAAGTTTTTAGGGTAGGTCTTGATTTAGGGTATGTTCCTGAACACGAGCTAGCGCTGACAGAAAGAAATCAAACGGAGAGCCCAGCGGGAAAGTTGTCAAAGGCAAAGAAAGAAAAGAAACCTGGAAGCTTGGGACATTTCACCAGTTCATGTCGGGAGCTGTTGCGTGATGTTTGCGTGTTGGTGTGTGTACCTTCTCTCGCTCTGAGCTGCGGCAGCACCGACCTCCTCAGATCTGGGAAGTGAATGTCCGACCTCCTGCGATGCAGCGCCGCAGTGCCGCCGTTGCCAAGACTGTGGCGGTCAGACGGGAAAAACCACTCGCAGGTCAGACTCCTCTCCATCGCCTGAGGAGAGACCACCTCCGAGTTGTGTCTCCGTTGTGTCCAAGTGGAAATTGAGACAAGAGTGGTGAAGCTACCTGAGCGGTGAGTGACGCCGTCGTGTGGCTGGACAGTGATTGCTGCACTCTGCCATAAACGCCGGTGGGATGCCTGAGCTTGTCAATGCCCCTGTAAGACACAAATAAAGCCCACCATGTGTCCAGGTCTATGATGGCAAAACGTGGTCTGGGACTTTACACTGACGACAGCGGGTCTACCTAGGTCTAAACCCGACATGTTGCCTCAGTGACCAACAGTATTTCCTCCAAACCCTTCAGGGTTTGGCGCTCCGGTCACTCCAACCACTTTATCAGCTGGACAATGTGTTTGGTAGATTTGAAGTGAGCCACTTGCAACAATACATCAGTCTCTTGTCAAGTCAAAATCAGTGTGGAGTTTGAGGAGAGCTTCAGTACCTTAGGCTGTGAGTCCTGGGTTGGAGCTTGGAGCCCAGGCCGAGGTGATCGCTGGCGGCCGGGTTGTTGACGGCAACGGCAGCGAGGGAGGGGATGAGAGACGGAGGGAGGAAGAGAGGAGTTGAGGAAGGAGGCTGAGGAGGTGGAGATGGAGAGGGTCCCAAGTTTTCACTGAAATCAAAGTCCTTCAGGTTTGTGGTGTCCACGTTTGAGTGGAGGACCGGGTTCCTCGTTGAAGGTCCGTGGTTTGATGTGATTGAAATCGAGTCTGCAGCGGTGGGCATGTTCACTGCGTCATTCCTTTCTGGGTCGTCACTTTTCTTCTGGGCCTCTGTGAAGGTCTTTGAGGTAGTTGCAGCCGTGGACCTATTGTGGTTGCTAAGCTTTGCTTTAGGCCGTATGGTCAAGGATTTGGAGGGAGGAGATTTCAAGGATCTAACATTATGTTGAACCACACTGCTCTTCTTCGTCTGTTCACTATTTTGAGAGACCTCTGAGGCTTGATTATCCGAGTGCTTGGTTGTTCCTATGATGTATACAGACAGCCGTGAATCCTCTCTGTTCTCTTTATCGGAGACTCTCAGTGTTTTAGGAATTTCATCCAGTAAGGGGGCAGCTCTGGATTCCATGGTCATCTTAGCGTTGGAGGTTCTTTGCTGATGGATACTGGAGGTCTCAGAAGATTTAAGGTCCTGCTCGTAATCTCTGCCTAAAGCATGTGTAATTTGGTCGTGATCCTTCCTGGCGTTCTTCTGCTGCTGGTTCTTGGTAGCAACCAACCCCTTGACGCGTTCCCTGCTTGTTGGAATGCCCTTTGGGCATTTGTTGAGTACACGTGTGGTGTCATTCGTAGGTTTGGCGACTGACACCGAATCAGTATCGGACAATTTAGGATTTCCCCTTTTTAACATCTCCAAATAAATTCTGGACAACTGTGCTGAGAGGCTCGTAGTGAAAGTCTTGGACATCGTTGCATCTGTGTTTGAGGTAGTTTTCGTTGGTTTGGGGTTGGAGGCCATCTCCTCTGCACACTCACCCGCTGTGCATATTGGACCCATTTTTAGCATTTTACTGGTGAATGTTTCATCGACAGGTGATTCCAAAGAGGATTTGGGGGGTGAACTCCAATTCTGATCATCTGTGATTGAGCACTGATCCATTTTGGATGCTTCTGTGTCTTGAGTTGGCTCAGGGTAAGAGGATCTCCGGGGTTCCGACTTCACTGCATTTTCACTTGACGTTGCTGCATTTGAGCAACATCGTAAGCCACTAGAATCTTTTGCATCCAGGTTCTTCAAACTGCTCTCCTTTGGCTCTGGAGAATCAACCTTCCCATGTTTAGCTTTTGCTGTGATGGGCATATCGTTCCTCAGATCTTTCGTGTTCTTGGTAGCCTCCAGTGAGTCTGAAATGAGGGTTTTGGTTGATTTAGAAATCTCATGTTCCTTCCTCAGTTCTGCACAGTTGCCTTTTTCTGGTTTAATTTTCGTGGTCATGGTCATCTTTGCTGCATTGTTAATGAACTTTGTGCCTGTTTGTGATGGTTTTGTGGACATCAAGGGTTCTGAGATGTTCCGGGTGGTTGTAGACAACTTTGAAGGTTGCTTTCCTTTTACTTTTTCCACCTTTGCTTCTTCCTTCCTCTCCTTTTTCTCCTTGTCCTTCACATCTTCCTCATCCACGCCTTCAGATACCTTTTTGCCTTTGCCTCTGTGGTTCCTCTCATCCTCGTCGGCCCCATCTCGTCTTTGGGTCTTGGTTATTTTCGGAAGGGAAGCGCTCTCTCTGTGGTCCTTCTGGATCTTAGCATTCAGCTCATCCAAAAACCTAAAAAGATGCAGTAGATATAGTTATGAATAATAGATGCATGTATGAAATCTGCAACTTAATGTCGGTTTAGTGAATCCAGATTTGGATGTATTTCAAGGTGTCCCAGCCACCTTTAACGGCAGTCAGAAGTTTCTGAGCTAAACAGATGGCAGAATTACCTGATTTGGAAAGAGTCGTGCATGAATAGGGGATGTTCTAGCAGCTCCGAGCACTGAGCTCGTCTCTCCGGTTCCATGTGGAGACACGCCTGACAGACACAACACATGGGTAGGATTGATATTGCTATCTCACATGGAAACGTCTGACCAGATCTTCAGCTGGGAACAGAACTTAGGACCGGAAGGGTAAAACCTAACAAAGACAGTGGCGGCGTCACGCATGAGCCACGAGCTGGGTTTCCGATTCCACTGGCTCACACTGCTCTAAGTGCTACTAGCACTTACTAACCAGGAGACTCTTGACACGCCGATAAAGCTCTGGGTCACCAAGCTATGCAACTCCTAGCTAATATTTTATCACCTTCGTATCATTTGACATTAAAAGTTAAGGTTCCGGGAAGCCTGAGCGAAGGAAACATTCCTTAAGGTAACGTGACCTTAAAAATGATAATCACCTGGTTAGGGTTACTGGGTGACAATGGTCTGTTGGAAATAACAAACTCGCAGCTAGAAACAGGAAGTGGGCAGCAGTCTCCTGCAGCAAAGTCCGGTGCTGATGTGGAACCAGATTTGGATCACCACAACGTGACGGCAGATGCACATGAACAATGTCCGCGAGCCATCCGAGGTGCCTGCGCCCAGAGACTCTGTTTATGTGCTAACCTTTGCGCAAATGGACCTCATAAGGCCTCTTCCTCCACCAGTCGCTGCATCTAATGCGACCTGGCTAGCGAACATTTAGAAAGCGGGCGTGGTCTCAGGAGACAGCGAGCCAGGTGCATTCAGGGGGTCATGGGATTTTTACAAGCAAGAGGCAGTAGCGGAGCCCATTTTCTCCGTCCTCCTGATCATGTAGCACCCGACTTCCTGCACCGTTCTGCTGCGTGTTTGAACCAGTTTGATTACAGAATCATCTTCCCAGTGGTGAAATTTTCCTTTAACCATCACCCTTCCAGACCTTTGACAGAGTCTCCTTCGATTTCCTCCGACTGTAATTACCATCATCTGTCTCTTGAGAGTGCATCCAGGTCGTTTGCGACAGATCCTTTATTCTTGGCAGTACAGTCTGGTTTGCGTACCTGTGCCAGGTCCAGGGCTGCCGGCGTGATTCCAGGGAAGCGCTGCTCCAGGGACTCCCGGCTGGAACATTCTGGCACTCTGACGCCAGAAAACACTGGATTCCTGTAGAACAACTCCCGGTGATGAGCTGTCAGATTACCTACGGAGGCACAGAGGTGACCGACTGCAGTCAGAAAATACTGCGACAGTTATACACACTGTTCAGAGACAAACTTTACAGCAGTGGTTGGGTTTTTTTTGTTGTTGTTATTTTTACAATTTTAAAAGACGCTCAAAACAGAAATGATAAGATATGGGAACGGTCCAGGATTCTTACCGAAGAACTGGACTATGTGGTATATTTGGTCGAGGTCGGAGTCTCCAGGAAACAGAGGCTGGCCTGTTAATATCTCGATTAACAAACAACCCACAGCCCAGACATCCACTGGTCTAAAAAGACACACGCACACACACACACACACACACACACATGTAAAATGTCGACCAGCAAACAACACACACCAACGCATCCTTTAAAAAAAACAAACAAACACTACCTACTTGCCGTACTTGGTGTCTCCCACCAGCAATTCAGGGGCCCGGTACCAGCGAGTGGCCACGTAGTCGGTGTAGACGCCGCCCTCGCCAGGCGACGCCATCGTGCGGGCAAAGCCGAAATCGCACAGCTTGACCACGCCCCCCTGTGAGATGAGGACGTTCTCCGGTTTGATGTCACGGTGGATGATCTGAAAATGAAACGAGCCTGGCTGGATATCGTCGGCTCCACCAGCGCTCGCGGGCCTAGACGTCGAATCAGCGTTATTTATGCAGCTGAATATCGCATCGAGAACCCTTTAGAACCTTAGAACCTTGATTCAGATCATAAAAAAAAACTTCAGGGGTGGCAATGCTGAGTTCATACAGCTTTTCACGTACTGTAAACTGAAACCATCGAAAGATCTCATGTCAATTACAGTCCTAACGCTCAAAAATGACGAGCTTTCCCACCATAATTACAAACATCTGACACACGACTCCACTGTCAAAACACACCGAAGTCTGGGCTCATTCAGCGTCCTGGACTTAGATTCACAAGTCTGTTTGGGTCCTCATGAGTGCAGGAAATGGACTGCTACTCTGAGGTGCCTGCCTACACACACACACGCGCGCGTGTCCTCACATTTTGCTGGTGGCAGAAGGCGGCCGCCCTCAGGATCTGGTACAGGTACTCCCGGCCGGTGTTCAGGTCCAGTCCGCTGGGGTGCTGCTCCAGGTCCTGCAGCAGCGTCCGCTCCACAAACTCAAAGACCAGGTACCAGCGGCGGCGGCGGCGCCACACTTCCAGGAGGTTCACCAGGTTGTCGTGGCGCAGTTGCTTCATAATGACAAGAACAACATGCAGCAGGAGGCGGGCTGTTGCTTCGCGCCACCAGCCAATCAGGATGCAGCTAACATCCACGTCTGTCCGTCATCTGCGCAGCGAGACTTTGAATCAATCGTATTAAATGTATTAAGAGGAGAAAAATGTCGCCACCTCATCGTTTCATTCAATTAGACGGTTGTCTGAAATCATGAACGTATGACTTATTCCCTGATGTCACAATGACCTTTGACCTCTGACCACCAAATTCTAATAGGTTCATCTTTGAGCCTGGATTTGCACCAAACATGGTTAAATTCCCTCCAGACCTTCCTGGACTAGTCATGAGAGTGGGACCAGGCGCAGAAAAGTTGACCTTTGACCTTTTAGATACAAAATGTCACTACGTCATGTCACATTATTTGACCTCTTTAGACATCTTTCTCTCTCGTGCTCTCTCTAGTCTTCTGCTCGCCCCCATTCAGGTTCTTCCTCGTTCCCCACCACCTGTGGACCACCTCCTCCCCCCCCTCCCCTCCCCCTCTTTCCCTCATTCCGATGTAGGATGCCCGGCTCTCCCTCACACGCTCCTCATGGATCATCACTCGTCTATGTGTAAAACCCTCATGTCCTCGTCCAGGTAACCCCGAGCGGAGACGAGGTCGTGCGATGGCGGCGCCGAGCGACGCGCTTATTTTTTAATCAATAAATCTGTCATTTATATGTGTAAATTTTTGATCTGATTTCTGTACGTGACGTCCGCCCGTCCGTCCTCTGTGGATCTTCTGGAGGTTTCTTCTCCTTTTTCCCCCTGTTAAAAGGGTTGTTCTTCCCTCATCTGAAAGGAGGGTCAAAGGTCAAGGGTGCCGCTCACTGTAAAAGGCTGTAAATGCGACTGTGATTCCGTGCCGATCCAAAATAAGACTGGTCCGACATGACCCTTGTGGGGCAGTTACGGCCAAACGCTTGTTTTTGTGAGGTCAGCCTGACCTTCACCTTTCACCTACTGCCCACCAAAATCCAATCGGTTCATCCGGACACAAGAACGGGATGATGGACGGACGGACGTCCCGGACGCACGCCGCCTCTGTCGGTGTAAAACCACTCCGCCCGGTCATCTTTAGACGAATCGTCAGCGCTATGTGCATTTGTACGTCTAATTTAGCACATTTCTCCTCCGAGACTGACGGTGGAGCGCGAGCGTGCTGGTGACCCTGGTGGAGGCCGATGGCATCGCACCGACGCGACATGCCACTG
>CAAKHG010038875.1:13661-30146 GCA_901007715.1 Dactylopterus volitans | reverse complement strand
TGGAATGTGAGAAACTGTCATGTTTCGTTGCAGTGAGTATGGCGATGTGTGTTTGTACCACGTGTGCGTTTGTGTGTGTGTGTGTGTGTGTGTGTGTGTGTTGTAGGTTCAGACACAACTGCGTGTCCAGAGGCTCATTGGGTTAGTAGTTCATCAAGTCATTAAATATGTAACAGGTGAAGAGTTGCAAAAATAACCTTCTTAAAAACAACAAAACAAAAACTTTTGCAGCAATCACGGCTGTAGTGTTAAGCTCAGAGTGCAACTTAATCCGCTTAGTCACTTCCATTTACATAAAGAACAAATATATTTACAAGCAAAACAAAAGTACATTATTCGTAAAAGCGTTGTTACCACATTCAGAACCATGGACGCGTCATTGTGGGACTCGTACTGGGTGAGAATGCCACATGTAGTGTTTGCGTATGTTATTGAATCGAGTCTGACTGATATCCGGCCTCGGCTGAGCAAACATCTCGCCCCACCTCGAGGTGAACGCGCCGCCCGGCCTCAACGGGCGTTCGCGACCAACAGAAAGACTCAAATCCAGCCTCCGTTTTCAATGGCAAACTGGCCGCGCTTCAGCCATGAACGGCCCCGGTAGGATTCCAAAGCCCCGGCAGAGATTAGCATAGTGATGCGTTCTGCAACATTCCTTCCTTGGAGATG
Organism: Dactylopterus volitans; assembly: GCA_901007715.1. Classification (NCBI taxonomy): domain Eukaryota; kingdom Metazoa; phylum Chordata; class Actinopteri; order Syngnathiformes; family Dactylopteridae; genus Dactylopterus; species Dactylopterus volitans. Next base: position 29,477 of record CAAKHG010038875.1, on the reverse strand, counting down.
TACTAACACGCCGCCACGAGATATTTAGGACCAATGTATCTTTAAGCTTTTCAGATTTCGCCTCTTCTAGGAGGATTTGTGCAGTTTTTAGAAAGGAGAAAAAAAGAAAAAAAACTTAAAGAAAACAATTTTTAAAAATTCTCATAGTCATGGGGATTTCTGGGTACAATGAAGCCGATATTGACATCTTAAGAACCCAAAAAGCTCCCGGTGGCTTTGTAGTTCTGAGAAAGCAAAAGGAAAAAAAAAAAAAAAAAAGATTTCAAAGCACATAGAAATTTCTAACAAAGGCAAACCTGTCGGGGAGAGGAAAAAGAAAACGGTAGGAGGAAGTGTATGTCGTTACGAGATCTTCGCTATTAACATAACAAGTAAATGAAAGCTAATAGGGTTATAGTTTTGGATCGATGAGGTGTAGGCGCGGTCGCGGTCTCGGGCGAAACGTCTATCTCTTAGCGCATGAAGGCTGGGCCGGTCTGCCCTTGAAGAAAGAGGCTGGGAAATATCTGACTTTCAGTGCTGCAACTCTCCCGAGCGCCTCCTTCGTTTTGTCGTGTGCTGGTAGCCATTCATATGGTTGTGTGTGTGTGGGTGGGTGTGGTGTGTGTGTGTGTGTATTGACTCCTTCTCTCACAACCTTTTAAGGCTTTCAAGCTGCTTTGGATCAAAGTCGGGTCCCAGGGGATGAATCAGCATGAACACATCCGTTCAGAAACATCATCGCCTACCTTCACATACTGCTGAATTCAATTATTCAGACACATATCAACACCTACTTGATCTTTTGATTCACAATGGGGGGCTTATGTCCCTCCAGCCAATCATCTACTGGCATTTTGTTTAAGCTTCCGCAGACTTCATTGCTCCTTTCACAAAATCGTTTATTTCTCCTTTGAAAAATGTTAAATGCTGAAATACTAAACCTAATATCAAATTAGGAGAGAGACGAGGGGGCGGGGCCCCCTAAACAAAGACAATGGTCACATTTGTAATTTCACTTAAAGCCCTCATCTTAGAAGCGCAAGGGAACTGTTAAAAATGTTAAATTGCACCCACACTGGCCACAAGATTAAAATAGATAGACATTAGGTTATACGGATCATAATTACTGGTAGATATACAGTATAGCAGTCGCAGCCGCCGCCATCCAGTTTTAGAAACACAACGGACTAAAAGGAAAGAGACAGGAGGAGGAGGACTTTCTCTTTCTGGGGTTGGGTTTAAATAAATATTCGGTATTTTCTGGGGGGTTTTTTTTGTTTGTTTGTTTTGTTTTAAAGCCATCTTTTCCTCCTGCCTGGTGGGGTTGGGAAGAAGGCGCAGCAGGTTTTTTTTTTTTTTTTTTGGAAGGGGGTGAGGGGAGGGCTCTATGTGAAGTTCTGGAGGGGCTGGCTGACCCTCATGCACGCCCAGTAGAAGGCCCGAGCCAGGGTGACCACCACCAGGAGCAGCAGCACAGCCCACGAGGCGTAGATCCCCTGGTAGGTCTGAGCCTTCACCCACGTTCCGGCCTGCAAGAGAACGGACGCGCCACAGTCAGCAGTTGCTCCCGGAGCCCTTTTCAAGGAAACTCTCAGCATGTTCTGGGTGTGATGCGTTGATTGTAATGGCCCAGCTCGAGTCCAATCAGGCTAAACGCAAGGAGCGCTTAAGCTGTAATTAGGCCTGGGGAAGGCTCCGTGCATTTATAATGTCTCTCCGTTATGTTTCGGCATCTGCACAGATTCCAGCCCAAGTGTCCATGATTTCACAATGTGATGAAGAGGTGTGCTGTTTGATGGGAGCGTGATGTTTTTTGTTTCTTATTTTAAACCCAGCAGGAACTCAAATGGGGGAGGTTTTTAATCACAACAATGTCAGGCAGAGACAGCAAAAATGCAAACGTTCGGGTTTCTGTGTCTATTGTCACCGAGAGCGAAAACATTAATCTCAGATATGACTTGAATTTTACTGCTTCAATTAAAACATTTCATCGAAACACACGTATTCAATAACCTAAATGTGACTGAAAATAGCAACCCCATCAAGTGTTAATTGCACAGCTGCTCAGTAGAAAATGATTTAATGAAGATGGCAAAAGTGACTTTGTGAGAACCCACAGATTTTCTTTCTTTTTTTTTTTGAAAACTATGGAAATGTGAATAAGTGTTTTAAACTCGCAGCACTCGAGCAAAGCTAATTTGGGTAAAATAATGAAACAACATTTACAGATGGAATTTGTTCCAAATATGCCATGAACTTCCTTGCTCTTCACAACCAAAAAAGGATGAAGTGAAAATATAAGCCGTTGAGGTATAGGTGTAAGTATGTGCTGTTAATCATCATCTAAAAAGACGCAGGAAGTTTTTTCCAACAGTAAGTAATCAAAAACTTTGCGAAGGCCAAAGAATCAATATAAAATAAGCTCAGAGGAAATGTGAAATGTTTACGTCTTCCTCGCCTCCTCCTCTGATTAGGTTTACGCTCAGAGCGTTTGAACTGTCAACTCTTCGCACTCAGCATGCACAACTACCTCACCGCTTTCTTATTCCTAATTAAATGCAGTCAGGAAATGAAGTTTAATCTGCTAAATGTCTTGGGTTGTTGCCACGCAAGTTTGTCGATACAGAGCACGTCTGCGCGCACTTATCTGTCGAACCCCCCCCTGATCTTGGAACGAATTTATTAAAAAAACCCATCTTTTCAGGAAATGCATTAATCCCACGTTAAGACATTTAATGCCATTACACTAGTGGTACGCGGCACTGATAGCTCAGCAAAACAGTATTGATTGTCCGCTCTCTCCATCTCCATGCGGACACACTCGTTCTGTATACATCTGCTCAGCGTGTCTATATGGCTGCCGCCGTTCCGCGCTCGTCTTGCACCCTCTGCTGTTTATGAAGAAGAATGTGCCAGCCGTCCAATTCGGTTGATTCATCCATGTTTATTTTCAGATTTTTTTTTTTCCTTTTCATTTTATTGACTACTGCTAATTGGTCTTCAATTAGGGGTTATTCTAGCGTCACGCCATCATAATCATTTAAAAAGGCAAGAGAATGAAGCCTTGTATTATATGCACATCATGCTGAGGGGGAAAGAGCCAGGGCGACACGGAACATCAGAGTCAAACATGAATAATCGTCTGTTCTTGAGTGGGTGTAGAAGCTGATGTTGCCTCCTGAATACCACACACAACACGTTTCTGTTCTATAAGCTCACTGACAAATACAGGTCTGGCATATCGTGTCTGCGCGGCAGCTGTGTCTGCGCGGCAGCTGTGTCGCGCACGCTTTACCATGTTATACCAGGCAACAGCGGAGATGGTGATCTTTTTTTTTGTCTCCGAATGAATTAAAGGGGCTGTGTAGCCATTGGTTAAATATTTCCAATACTCAAGTCTCTACGTCATGTACAAAAAGATTAGCGATTGTGTGTGGTGGCTGTGAGCAGTGGATCGGCGCGTCCACTCACCATCAACCCGGCAGTGGAGACGCTGAATAGCAAGCAGAGTAGAAAACACCACAAGCTCCGCCTCCTGGGATACCTCTGACCAATGGAGGAGCTGCAAGAGGACGCAAAATACAAAACTCAATTTGTGAGGACATCAGCGACTCACTTTTATGTGTCTGTCTGGTGGGGACATGCCGGCAATATCATTCCAAATCATGACAGTTTAAGCTTGTGTCTGTCTAAAGCGTCCATCTATAAACCTGGAAACCAGCAAAGAAAAATAATGATACCTTTAGTTTGCATATTCTTGGGAATGTATGTTTTTTTTTTCCTGCAGTCTTTCGAAGGAAGTGCAGGATCTGAATGACACATTAAGGACAACAATGATACACCTGCACAAACGGAACTTTCAAGCGCTATTTCGGATTTGACAAATTAAGGTCTCGTGGCTGCAGCTGTTCGTAGGGACAGCGATGGCACACCTGTGTGCCGTACGAGTGCATCCAACACCGGCACCTGCCACTTGCGGAGTTAAAATGATGACAGAGGACAAACAAGGCAACCTGTTGCTGTCTGTTCCCGACAGACTCCAGAAATATGCTTCCAAAAATCGCAGGAGTCACATTTCCTCTCTTGCTAATTATCCCTTTATGCTCTAAAAACCTAAGCGCCATGACAGTTTTATCCGTGCTCAAATTCATGATGATAAATGGAAACCGGAAATTCCGAAAACGCATCAAACTATCAGATTTGCATCGCTGAAAATAATCACGACAAATGTGCGCGACGTCGGGATAATGGTGCAGATTCACCTCCGTTACCAAAAACAAAAACAACAAAAGCAAAAACAGAACAATAACTAGACTCCCATGAACTTTGCTCAGTGTTAAGCGGCTTATGAATCCAGCGATAGGGGAATGTAGTTCGCAGCAGAGTTATTCGAAAATCCTGAGGCGCCGCACAATATATGGAACAAAGTCTTGACAAATCAGGAACCTCATGATATTACCAGACGCATGGGAATGCTTTGTAAGCGGGGGAAACCTTAAGCAGGTTGCGAAACGGGATCATACAGATTTGATTCGGAGTAAGAATCGGTGTCCCGTCATCTAGAAACACCCCGAAACCTTCCCAGTCCCTGCAGTTTCAATACTCGCGTCAAAAGGATGTAAATCTTAGGCGTAGTGGTGGGTGAAGGGTGGAAGTGGTGTCATGGAAGGACTGCTCATTGCTACTTACACCTTCCTGCAGTGTGGGCATCTGGCCAGCGTCCGGTCTGTGAACTCCGTCCACTGAAATGACAGGAGAAAGCCAGCTGAATTTCAACCCAGGTGCCGGCTCGTGGCTTCGTGAAAAGGTTCTTGAATACGAGCGTCGCCGTGTTTATCGCGGGTGCCTGGCATTTCCTTTCAAAATCGAGGCACAAATAAAAAGTCCGCCGCAATTTCACACGGCGTTTCAAACCCCGCGCCGATTAAATGCTTGTTTGGATGTGTTGCTCTTGATGAGCCGTTTCACCTCCACGGGGATGGAAATGTGCAGTGATGGCGTTAACGCTCCGGTGGGGACGACCTGGAGACAAACTCTGCTACTGGGACTGATGATGCGCCCTTTGAGATTCTGAGCCATCAGAGTTCCTACCAACAAGTGCTTTGTGCGGCCACAAAGATGAAAAAAAAATAAAATAAAAGGTTTTCGCTAAGGCCGCAGGCATATATTCCCTCCTTGACGTTAGGGGCGGGTGATACATTCATAAGCCTTGCAAGCAGAATACGCTGTGAACGCTGCACATTCTTCTCACAGCACAGGGACCATTATCACTTGATCTGTGACAAGGGGATAACTGCAACACCACCCAGGGCAGAGATTTTTTATTTTCATGCAGCCAAGCTGTCTTTATGCAGGTAGAGATGCCGAACGCCCTCTACCATCCATCTCCCCTCTTTTTACGGCTCTATTCTTCTGCCTCTAATGCTGTCACCCTCCTCTCTTTTATCATGTATCCAAACCACCTTTACCCGCCCCGCACATTGTTAAAACGGCACCGAGTTAAATTTTTACTTCCCACTTAGCGCCAAAAAAAACGGAATATATCAGTGGAGGGCTGATGGGGTTGTAGATCTACAGCAGTAAGTCAGCATTTACTCGGTGTGGTGGTGTTTAGGCTTTTGGAATTCACAATAACTCTCTTTTCGGCCTCTGCTAGAGTTTCACAACAACAAAAAGTCTCTCGGGCACACTGAAACAGACATAGGATGCTATTTAGCATCCAGTGATAAAAGCTGTGCTAAAAAGCCGAAAGCACATTCTGTTATCCTGGTATCTTACATCGTATTGTATCCATCTCCCTTCTCCAATATTTTACTGAAAATCTCAGCTCACCACAGTGAATGTGATGTTGAGTCTTGGCCAGATTCATTATTTTATTCTTATTCAGAGATTTAACAGAAGCCACTCGAGCTGTGGTTGCACTGATGTTGCAGTTCCACCTGGTTGGTTGATGAGCATGAGCACCGCTAATGTAAACAACAAAATTATGAACCACTAAACCAATCCAGCTTAGAAAAAAAAAAAAAAAAAAAAAGGAGGATTCAGGGGTGAAAAGGGGAACAGCACAATTGCAGGAATGAATGGTTCTACATTTTCACAGAACACTTTTGCTTTCTTGCAGAGAACTAGATTAGAGGGTTTACACTGTGTCAGTGGGGGAAAAATGAAACGACAAAGCAAAAGCAAACTACCAGCAGGTGCAAACAGCGAGTCTGGCGCCGTCCAAAGGTAACAAACAAATACCTGCCAAACATCATGTCTAAATCTCACTGTTTAACACAGATCTTGTTTGTTTAATCAGAACAAAAAAAAAACAGGAGAAAGACAGAGGCTTTGGGAAACGATTGGGTGGGATTCATGCTAAGCTAATTGGCTCCTGGCTGTAGTTTTGTTTTCACAACTCAAATATGGCAGACAAGCAACCCTCTTAACTAACTAGTGCCAAGAAAGCAAATAAACGAAGCCCCTAAGAATGTCAAAATATAGCTGCATGTTCAAAGTGTTTGACTCCAGTGTTTTAGGGAGAGAATGGTTCAGTACCAGGAAGGTGTTGCTGCAGTGTCCGCAGGAGACCCGGGCACCGGCTGGCTGGGGGTCCGGACTGGCTGGACCGGGATGAACTGGACCCAGATTGATTATCCGCTTACTAATAAGACACCGACAGAAAGACAATGACAGAATTTTTTTTCACCGCGAATGACTCATGACGTCACTCAGCAATAATGCGAGGTGGCATGTGACACTGTCTGACTGGACACAGTGGTGCACATGTGTGCGGTTTGGTCGGCACATCTGGTCTGCAAAACAGCAACACTTTAGGGAAAAAAAAAAAAAAAGCTTTGTGAAATTTGTGACACCACTTTGACTGAACATATGAGCTTTGATCAGCTGTACTGACGCCGGGAATGTGAACAGTTGCATAAGACACTTAGAGAGACCTTTCAGTCACTGATGAAAGTGACAAGGTTTGGTGGAGGTTTTTTTTTTTTTTCGGCCAACGAATTTCAGCAACTCCAATTTTCAGAATATCTGTGGTACTAATTTCAAAGTTCAGGGACAATATTTCGTTGTTTCTCAGGCATCTCACGATAAAATATGATATTTTTTGCCAAATGAACCAGTTTAATATTTTCACATGGCAACCCAAATTAGCCTTCAGCCTTGTGATCTGCACCAAAAGTGACACGCGAGATTGTGTGTCAGATCTTTGTAAAGAGAGATCTTGTGATGTACATTTTAAAATTATACATATTAAAGCAGTAGAAAATCAAAAATATACATGTATATACTAAAAATGTTGCTCATGCACATTTTGTGCCTTCGGCATAAACAAGGAATCTAATCTGTTTTAGCAATTTCATTACACTGCAGCTGCAAGATGCTCAGATGAGCTGCCAAAGCGGTGCATTTTCTGTGACTGACATCAGCCAAAAATCCCAGCGCATTGGCAGCAGTTTTACCTGCAACGTTGTCTTTGGCGTTTTGTTTTCCCTTATTTCGTTATTTCTTGAAGGAGTCCCACTGAAGCTTTCTCAAATATATTTGTATTTTCAGCAAACCTTTTATGTTTTGAGACTGCACAAACAAAATTGTCACCAAGGCGACACTGTGTCCTGTAATTCAATGAGGATCATTTTCAACTTTTCTGTTGGAGTGCTGGTTTTAGCTCCTCATATTATGATGGGAAGTCATGCGAGCACTTAGTTGGTAATCAGTTTGCGGCACTAGTCGGTGCATAATTAAAACAGCTGAAATTATTGGCGATCAAATAATATAAGTCATGTATTATGGATGCAGATACCACCCCTCATAATATGGAAGACACACAGCAGTGAGGCAAATGGTTTGGCTGCTATAATGGGGCTGTTATTTCCTCATCTGGCTTGCTGAGCCTTGCATGTAAACTGTGCCGGGAGCGCAGCCTTAATTGAGGGACTGCTGCTCCCACTGCACCTCGTTTCCTCGGCTTCACTTCCCTCTTGGAGAGGCAATGTTCTTGCATTATCTCAGTGACACACAACACACACACACAGAATGTCTCACCAATATGGCCGAGGACAGGCGATCCTCTGGGAGGTGACTTTGCAGATGAGCAGACAGTTGCAGGGGCAGCGGACGTACTTCTTACCTGCTGGGGCATTCTTAATAGGCTGCAGAGGGAGACAGGAGCAAGAGAGTACACCTGAACATTAGAATAAGAGTGGAGAGCGAGCCAATTATTCTTGATGGACAGATTGCAGGTTCGGATTAGGTTTGTAATGATCTGTCTATCAAGATCAATACATCAATCCGGTGACAAAGGATCAAATAACATTGGTGCAAAGTGAAAACCTCGATCTCTATCGTGTTCTTTAAGACGGCCTTTTTTTTTTTTTTTTTTTTTTTTAAATTCCCACGGCGCATGTTTGTCACCGTTTCTACCCTGCACACGTCCTGCAGCTTCCGCCACGACATGCCAGCAGCGGTCTAGTGCCAGAGGGCAGGTCGTGGCAAGCTGCCAAGAAAAAGAAGCTAGACATTTAGTTCCTGGTTTTAATTCACATGTCTGGATATCTAGTATCAATCGCAGCCCGCTGAGCCAGTCGTGTGCAAACGGGGACTGGCTTTTATAAAGTACAATAGCTAATTCATTTTCAGCTTTCGTGTTATGTCATTACAAAGAATTATACAACAATTTCAATGTACATTTATCCTTATCATTTAATACTACAACTGAGCTACATAAAAAAAAATTGAAAGAAAAAAAAAACTTCAGACTTTTTGCTCATTTCACTGTTCTGTCAGTCTTGATTTAAACAAAATTGTTCACTGATCATTAAGAGCTTATCGAGTCCCAGTTTAAAATGATTCCATATGCAGTTAAGTGGAGTTAGTTCCTCCTCTGGGGAGCGATATGATGCTTTTATAAAATACACTTGTGCCAGTGATACTGGAAGAGATGCTCAGGATCGTAACTGTGATTGATTACAATGCAATATACATTTCTGTCAGTCAAAAAGACACTCACATATTTAATGGGAGCTGATGATGGTGACTGTCGCCCCACCCCTTCTGTCAAATTAAAGCTGGGCAGGACAATATTAAGTCACCAGATGTTTGATTCATCAACCAGATTAACAAAGGAAGCCTGATACAAAGAAAGGCACCCAATTAACACAAACACACACCCTGCAGATCAAACCCGTTTCCTCATATCGACTGCTGGCCTCACACACTGCTGGATGTTTTCTCCTTTTATCCACATTCATGAAAATAAAATGTTTGGATTGGAGCACATGCTCCATTCACGACAGGTTTTTTTACGTGGTGTCGCCTCCATCCGTAATGCTAATGATGCTGATTTGCACCTCCAGATTGATTCCCGTGTAAAAAAACAACCTCGTCTATATGTTTTATAGGTTCACGGCCAAATCCAAATCTAGACAGCCTGGACATAATTATTTCTGTGCATCTAAATATGTTCCCTCCATCTGTAAATTGCCCATATTGCCAACTGGTCCATCTGGACACATTTCATATTTCGTCTTCCATCTGCACAACGGTTTGCTTAGCTGGCGATCGTGGAGCCCCTTGCACCTCCAAATCTTGACAGTGATGGTTATGGAAAAGCCACGCTGCGTTGCCATCAGCACCGCTCTCCAGTTGTCCCCATCATGCGGACCCCTTCCTGTGTCCCCGTTTCCTCTAAGAGCTAATTAAATTTGCTTTGACATGTGTTCAGATTTGCAGAAACTGTGAGAGTAAAAGTGCAGCTGTGCGCGCGCGTTGCATCTTGCCAGACATTAATACTTAAAAGTATAATTTCAGAAGCAGGAAATTAGAACATCAGATCACTGTCAAATGAACTACGAAACCTATAAATATATATCTTAATCAGACCATTATCAAGATGACAAAGAGCCTCTACCTGGTGCCTTTAGTATTGTTCGTAATCATTTTTCCATCAGCTGCACAGTGTTTAAACTACCATTAAAAACGAGGCCACATCTCCGAACAATTTTCCAAAAGACACTTTCAGCCACCACACAGCCGCGTCATAAACAACCACACAGGTGCAAAGATATCGCACAAATGCACATGGGTGTCAGTCGGAATCAAATGTTTCCGCACCTTTGCCATCAAGAAATCATGCCACACTTGTCTGAGCCTGTCTGGAGAACGCCTTACAAAAATGCTTAAAACAGTGATTGCAAGTTTTTACTTCAAAAGATGTGGATGAAGCAGCTTTAGTTAGTCAGAAACGCTTGAATCACAGGCCAGCTGCTCTTCTGCCCCCCAGGTGGAGGATGCACACGGGAGTCTTGGAGCGTTTGTTCTAATAATGCCGTGCCTGATCTGACTGACAAAATTACAGTGAGCGACTGATCGAAACCTTGGATCCGCCCCCGTAACGCGATATTTCATGATGTGCCTGCAGAACTACACACTCGGTTCTCCGCAAATCCAACACAGTCAGTACTCATCAGGGAGACCGACACCGCCAGTGCCGCTATCTCATTGGCTGTCGATGGTTTGAGTGCAAGTGGCGTGAGGTTGTTCTGAGACAATGAATTCGCTGCTTGAAGCTCCAAGATGAAATAAGACCATAATAATTTTGAATAGTAAGGAAAACTGAAAATCAATACTTGGCTTTTAGTGCTGATATTAATAAATCAGCATGACGGACTACTGAGGACAGCAGACTGACAAGACTATGATGGAAGATTTGATGAGATATTGAGCAGATGAATAAAAATGTCTAGTGTAATCAAAAACACTGGCAATGTTTCCTCACCGTTACCCACCTAGTTCACACTAGTGACAAAAAACCAGTGGTGGGATGCGATTAAAAAAAATTGATCTAATTAGAGGCTTTGTGAAAAAATTGATCTAATTAGAGGCTTTGTAAGTAATCTTGAGTAATTGCACTTTGAATAGCAATATTCGACACAATTAGCAAAGTTTTTCAATTGAAATTAATTTCAGCTGACGACTGAATCAATGAATAGACATATACGTGAACTTGCACAACAAAATTCAATCAAATGTTTATTTTCCATCAGTCTACTACATTCACAGATAGCTATAGTCAACATTTTAAAAAGACTTTTTTGTAAACGCGAGCACTTTCAATGTCTTGAAAACATTTGATCTTTATTTCAAGTAAATTCCAGAACAGAGGGAACCCTGACCACCGACAAGGGTAAACAAAAACATCTTTGGCAAAGTAAAAGGACCAACAGGTTAATGTAAAGTGCCAGTTCATTGGGTTTTGGCTCTGAACCCAGTCATCGGGTTGATTGCGGGCTGGCGACTGCTCTGCACTGAGGTGACACCAAAGGCCCGACATGCTTCCGTGATAAGAAAAGTCTTTTTTGTGCAACGTGCACGACAAGCACGCTCTTATCCAAGCTTCTGTCGGGAAGTTTTTAAAAACTAAAACAGGCCAAGCAACGCGGTGTCGTCTTCCATCGTGTTGTTCACCAAACTTCCTTGTGCGCCGACGTCACTCAATGCGTCTTGTGCATCAGTGTTATCGGTGTGCCAGAAATTACGGAACTGGGAAAGGTTCTGAGTCGCCATGGAAAAGTGCAATTAAACGCTTTGGGTTTTTTTTTTTTAAACGCAGTTTTTCTGTAATTAATTATATAGTTCCAGCCCTATACAAAGCAAAATAAAAGAGTTCCATTTAGAATCTCTAATTTAAAAAAAAAAAAAAAAAAGTAACAATACGAGTAAGTGTGAGAGTTTTGTGTGTTATTCAGAATAATTTAGACACTAATTTTGGAAAGATGACACTGAATTTTCTAAATGCAAATTTTCAATGCGGCAAACGCCACAGAAATGACAATCAACTGACCACCATTACGCCGCGGGGACGGCAGAAAACTTGAGATGGATCTCTCACTTTTATACAAATGAAAATCAAAACTGTCCCACTAGAGAGTTATATTTTCAATGTGGGTGAGCACTCATGTAACAGAAAACACAATGCGTGTCAGGCAATTTATAGACAAACTGCAAGTGTAGGAGCTGATGCACACATGTACTCTATCAACCTACCGTTGCTTCATTGCAGACCCCACATTTGACCACGTGCTGGTGGATTTTACCCTCCACCGAGATGAGACTCTGACACACCCTGCAGTTGATAACCGGGGCGCTGCCACTCTCCGGGGAGGTGAGAGGGGAGTACGGTGGAGGGTCCTCTCCTAGTAGCACTGAGGGCTGAGTGGGGCTGGGGAACGGCGGGAAGCCTGGACAGTGAGGAACACAAGGAACAGGAAGAACGTTCACTAAAAGTAATCATAACAGTGGTAGCGAACAAGAAAACTTTTTTTTTTTGAAAAAGGACACAGACATAAGAGTTACTTAATGGACTGGTGGACGGGGGGGCTCAATTCCCATGACAAGTCACCTCTTATGATTAACAAGATAATAAGATTTGGTCTCGAGTTCAGCTGAAAGGAGCTTTAGAAGAAAAACACTCCTGGAATGCTGAGAAGGGTAAATTCCAACAAATAAAGTGTGTGAGGCAGAAAAAAAATAATCATGGCGAGACTGAGAGCAGCAGGAGGGCAAGACTGGCCGTCTGTCTGTCTGCCTGCTGTCCTGAAACCTGATGCAACACAGAACTGCCCGTCCAAAACGTCTAAGACAAGGTGGCCACGGGTGTGAGGGAGCAGGTTTCAGGAGCCGCCGCTGCACGCCTTCTGCAATGAGCGCAGACGGGGTTCCTCCCCGCGAGAGCTCCGATTGGTCGAGGCCGCCTTTGCGTTGTCCCTCGGCGGCCCCCGTAATGGCTTTCTGACGCGTCAATCATATCAGGTGTTTCTCGGGTTTCTGGCTCCTTAAGCGGCACAGTTACCAAAAAAATAAAAAAAATAAAAAGCGAGTTGTGTGGGTTTCATTCGTCTGCCCCAAAAAAACGTGGTAAAAACATGCAAGCGGCAAATGGTGTAACGTTTATAAATGCGGAAATGCTAGGCTGACGCTGCACGGGTGGTTCGCCGGTGCCCAGCGGAGCTAGCTCCCCAGCTAATACAATGGTTACTAGGTTAGCCAGTTAGCATGAGGCTGTGCTTTCCGCGAGCGTGTCACGCTTTGCGCCGGTAAACCAGCACGTTTGTCCGCTCGGTGAACAACAGTCTGATCGCCGGCAATCACGCCAGGCACAGCTGCGGCAGGCCGACGCTCCCGCGCTGTCACCGCTCGGGGAAGCTGCACCATCAGCGGCGGGATGCTAGCGTGAGCTAGGCTAGTTCACGCCGGGAGGAGAGCGGGCACCATGGATACTCACTCTGTGGTTTGTTGGGCACGCCGTAGGGCGCCGCTCCGGGGGACACGCCGCCGTTCCCGCTGCCGAGAGCACCATCGCCCAGATCTGATAGTAGCGGGGACCTCTCGCCGTCCGCCATACTGAGAGAGCGAGGCGTGGGAGGGGGGTGGGGGAGAGTGGGAGCGCGAGTGCTGACCGTTAACCGTGTTGTATTGTTGTGTCGGAAATGCGGGCGTCACGTGATCACACCGCCGCTGCTGCGGTAACCGAGGGAGGTGGAGCGGGGAGGGAGGGGGAGGTGGAGCGGGGAGGGAGGGGGAGGTGGAGCGGGGAGGGAGGGGGCGCAGCGCCCAGCGACGCCCGCGTCATCATCAGTTTCCGACCCTAATTGCGGCTTTAACGCTGAGGGAAACCTGACTCTCAACATTAATCAGGTTAACTGGCAACTGGTCACCAACACTGAAGTGAGGCTGGGACGGGGAGGCCTTCACCCCACTGTGGAAGACTGCCCCTACTTTATGGGGAATGTTTCTTGAGGTGAAATTGCAAACAATTGGGGGATTTTATGGTCTACAGTTCAAAAATTCGCAAGATTCAGAGAGGTTGAAGACACCCTTTTTTGTTGTTGTTGCAGTTGTTGGCTTTAAAGCAAGTCGGTGGAGGCTTTGTTTTGGCCTCCGGCTCCCAAAACATAGTGGATATTCCTCCTCCTCGCTTTTAAATGTTACGCTTTTCCAGGATACGTTTTCACCTTAAAAATGAACGCAGATTCAGCTCTGCACATGTTTTTAAAGGTCCATTTACCCTTAAAAAAAACTTCAGTAGTTTTACTAATGTTAACTTTATTTTTGCTTTGATAGCACCATCACCATGGCAACCATGCTTTGCTGGACTGCCATACCAATACATTCAATGTATTTTTTACTTTGAAAATATTTAGCTGTCTTAACCTCTGGTGCTAATAACATGTATGTTTAATTTATGGTTTTTCTACCTTTTTGCATTGCTGCAGCAGTGCAGTCTGCAGAACATGCTATTTTAATTACTTACTGTATTTGTGCTTATTTTGGTAAACACTGAATTTTCTTATATTAGTCTATGAAATCAATAAGCTGTATAAGTGAAGTAAACAATGTGAATCTGTCCATTGTGGGATAAATAAAGGTATATCTTATGTATAAGCTGTATAAGTGAACTAAATAAAGAACAGACTTATCTATATTTTGTCCTATATTTTGTGTGCACTATATGCATGAGCATACTTGTATGTGTGTGCTGCTGCTGTCAACAATGTGAATTTCCCCATTGTGGGATAAATAAAGGCATATCTTATGTATAAGCTGCATAAGTGAATTAAATAAACAGAAATATTTACCTGTAATTTACTGTCCAATAATGAGGCAGTCACATGAGAGATGTAGATGAGATACACACATTTTCACACTCGCAGCATCAGAGCTGACACATTTAATAACAGCAGGAACCCAATATTCTCTGAATGTGCATGACGAAACACAAACACATTTCCTACATTCTCATAATTCCCCGTCCTCAGTCCAAACCTTGGCAGTGTGAGTCATCTCCATCGCACACCGCCAGCGCCTTAATCCTCTTCAGGTCCTCTGATTGTTTGTGGCCTGGAGTTATTCTCTACTACTGCACGTTGGGGAAGTCCATGGGGGGCTTCATTACAAGAGTCACCTCCAGTTCCTCCCTCTCAGTGAAAAACTGGGCTTTGCCCTTCTCAGCGTGGATCGGATGTGGTAGATGCAGACCCAGTTTACTGAAGAGAGATGAAAGGTTAAAGACACCGAAACATCATCATTTTAGCCTCTGATTGAAGGGAGAAGTCTAGAAATTACAGCTTCTGGTCACTTCCCTGCTGCTCCTGCTCAGGCTAGCGGTGATTAAAAATGAAAGAGAACATTTTCAAAGCGTTCCTTACTATTTCGGTGTCCGAAGATCAAGAAACTCCTCTTTCATATCCAGGTTCAAGTCCGTGGCTTTAGTGTCTGGCAGTCTGATTTTTACCTGAGGGTGGAAAAATCCTCAAAATTATACAGCATGTAGATAATTGCTCACATTCCACCAGTACTCTTGTAATTTTCTGCAATTCTGCAATTCATTTTTAGTCAAAGCGACATACATCTGAGAGCTGAAACAGCACAAACAAAGATCCAGTCAGGAGAGACCAACATGAGTAAGTGCCATGAAGCAAAGATCAAGTCTGATAGGATGTTGATGCCTGCAGGCAGCGCAAGAGGCGACGCCTAGAGAGATGTTCTCTCCGTAAAGTATCTCAACTCTTTCTTTATTCAGGGTCAGAAAAAAGTTGAATCTTTTACGAGTGAAGTTTCTTTCCTAAATCCTGTGCAACACAGTTTACACGGCAACTTAAAAAGGCTTAAAGATTGTCTTTTGTGTCATTCAACAAATTGTCCATTGTACTTTAATTTATTTGTGATGAATCCCATCCTGTCATCTGGCCCGACTGTGTGTCTCTTTTGCCGATGCTGATCACTGTCTCACACACACACACACACACATCAGCTGGTTTAGCAAAGAAGTCCTTAGGA
>CAAKHG010038875.1:0-13641 GCA_901007715.1 Dactylopterus volitans | reverse complement strand
CAGTTTACACGGCAACTTAAAAAGGCTTAAAGATTGTCTTTTGTGTCATTCAACAAATTGTCCATTGTACTTTAATTTATTTGTGATGAATCCCATCCTGTCATCTGGCCCGACTGTGTGTCTCTTTTGCCGATGCTGATCACAACCTGTTAAAATCTTGATGATCAGTTACCAGCATGGCCTCACAGCACATGGAGGATGGATTCTTCCCGCTCAAGCCCAAGAACAGATCCTCTGTCCCGACACTCTGCTTCAGGATTATTTCATACCTGCACACACGCACACACACACAGGCACACGTGCTTGCCCCCACAAAAACACAAATCATCAATCCCATATTTCATTGTTTATTCTCGCCTCACATCAGCACTGACTCAGCTGAATGGCAGGTGGAAAATGTGCCAAATCGCAGCAATTTTATCTTCACAGTTTAATGTGAGGTGCGTCAACAGCACCCTGCAGCTTAAAGTGATTTAACAAATGGCTCGTTTTGTGAAGCTGGCACAAAGCTTTATAGCAATAAAGCTGTGACTTTGACTAAACCGTGCGCACGACGCAAGTTTGGTGCTGTGGCTTTAAGGCTTAAATGCAGGTGAAGGCCGAGGCTGCATCTTTTTTTAGCCACAATAAGGGAATGAGAGAACTTTGTACAGAGGAGGAAAACATCAGAATTTTCTCGACTGAACCAACATACAGGTGTGGGCACTTTCCCTAGCTACTTACTCGGGCTGTGGCCGTGGGTCAGCGACATCATCATACTGGGAGCCCTCGGCCGCCTCCTCCTCACACCAGATATCTTTGCTATTCCTCTTCACATACACAGCCGAAACTACCCGTGGCACAGTAAGCACACGCAAATTCATGCTTGCGCATCTCATCGGCTTAGTGGCGTTATTACAATGACTGATGATTATGTCCCAGATGTGTTCAGTTTTACCTTTTTTTTCTGTTTTAGGTTGGGGGCCAATTTGTCCAGGCCCCAGCTGTGCAGAGGCAGAAACTCCCTGTTGAAATTAATGTCACCGTTAACCAACTAACTCCCAACCATGATTCACAAAAACAGACGGTGGCACGTGGCACAAATCCTTTTTTCACGGCTAGCTGCAACAATGCAAATATGTACGAAATATCTTACTTTACAGTCTTCTTCATCATCATCCTCATCTTCTTCCTGCTGGGAGGAAAACAAGGCAGACAGGGCCTGGATTTCTTGGGGAGACGGAATTCCAAGAGAGCTCATTTAGAGAAGCACAATTTGACACGCTTATGCCTTAAAAAAAAGAAAAGAAAAAGAGAGAACGCAGCAACAGTTAGTCCTCCTGAGCCACGATGAAACTAATGTTCACAAATTTTACATCAAGGACGGTTGAGGATTGCAGTCATTCAATCGCGACACCAAAGCGAACAAGACAGTCGCAGACGTCCTACTCCCCTTTGACGACCGACGTCATACAGTCACTATGATGTAATGTCAATCATTTTTTATGCTCTTTTTTTTTCTTTTACAAATACTTGACTGTCACACTGCTGATGCGTTTGAATACACGTTTAGTCAACAAATATTGTAGTAGTAGCTTTGGGGGTCTCTACAGACACAAAATCAAGTTTAGAGCATGTTAAAAGTTAATCTCATCCAATCGTAAATCTCAGTCTAGCTACATATAGCTTTAAAGGCTTATTTTCTCCAAAAAAAACAACTTAATGTGGACAACCGCATTACCAAAGGAGTTGGGATGCTGAAAACAGCACAAAGACGTGTCACATGTCGAAACTGAGAAACGTCATGGGTTATTTTTGACAAATATATGCCAATTTTGAATTTGATGCCAGCAACACACTTCACAATAGTTGTGGCTGTGGTGGTTCTGGGTATTTTGGGCGTTTGGTTTTTGTTTGTTTGCGTTCTGCTTTCACTGTTTCCCTTGTTACCTTTTCTGTGTTGTAGGAGGGCGCTCTGGGGTCGTTTGTGGCTGTTGATGAGCACACCTGGATCTCCGTCATAAAAGCCTGGCTCACCTCCCTCCACCTGGCCAGAACATGGTCGTTGCTCTCTTCGTGTCTTGTGTCTCGTGAGAAGATGCTCCAGTCAGCATTTTGCTTTGTATGATGGTCATCTAGTCCTTTGTGTCTAGACAGCCTCGTGTCCCTGAGCTTGATGGTTTGTGTCAAGTACTCCTGGTTGCTCACTGGGGTATCAGCGGCGTGCTACTCTTCTAAGATCGTCCAGCCGGCTTCCTGCCTCTGTCGCACATTATCTTTTTTTTTTTTTTTTTACTTTTTTGTGAGAAAGTAAGCCTTTTCCCAGCTTCCAGTCTTTGTTGTGGCCAGACAAACACCGACAGAGGCAATAAAAATTAAATTAAAAGAAAACACCGAGTGGAACTTCTCAGTGAGGTTAATTAGGTTACCTGGCAACAGATGAGTAAGATGATTGGGTGTAAAATGAGCATCTCAGAGAGGCAGAGTCTTTCTCAGGTAAAGATGGGTAGGGGTTCAACTCTTCAATAGACTTTAAGAATAATTTTTGCCAACATGAAGTTGAAGAGAATCAGCTTTTATTGTCTAAAGTTTATAATATTAAAAGATTCAGAGAATCTAAAATCTCTGTATGCAAAGAATGGCCGTGATCTTCAGGCCCTCAGACGGTGATGCATTAAAACACATGACTGTGTGGTGACGTCACTACGTGGGCTCAGGAACATGTCCGAAACCATGTGAACGTAGTTTCATCATCATCATTAACGAATGCCAGTGTAAAACTCCTCCGGGCGAAGAGGAAACCATGCAACAACCCGACCCCGAAACACTACCAGCTTGTCGGGCCTGAGCTCATTTAAGGTGGACTGAGATGAAGTGGAAAACGGTCCTGCAATCTTACAAGTCAAGGTTTTGGATTCTGTTTGAAAATCAGGCACGGCGCCCTCTGCGCTGAAGACGAGACGGGCCGTCCCTCTTGTTATGAGCACGGATTTCAAAAGCCAGCCTCCATGATGGTGCACTAGTGGATGTTGCATTATGGGTAGCCTGCATATTTGTCAAAGCACTATTAATGCTTAAACACTGGTATGACTTTAATGTGGAATATTCACAAGAAAAGGACGATATTTGGCCAGCATATTACATGAAAGAGGGAAAAGTCCAATACAAAAAGTTTGCTTCATAGGTGTTAAAATCTTTCTAGTTATTTGGCCTGAAATTGCAAATATGTTGCATCTTCCTCAATCAGTTTTTATCAAATGATGATACATAAATAAAACCAGGTAAACTGAATTAAAGTTTAACTGAATTTACTATATTGTATGCCCCTGGTATACATTAATAAGGCAGTTGTAGAGTAAAAATGTTTATTAGAAAATTATACGGTATTTTTACACTAACAGAATCAGTGGTAACTCAGCATTCATCACAACAGAAGCGAAAGCATTTTATATGTTCTCATAATTCCCTGTCTTCAGTCCAAACCTCGGCAGTGTGAGTCATCTCCATCACACACCGCCGGCACCATAATCCTCTTCGTGTCCTCTGATTGTTTGTGGCCTGTCGTTATTCTCCTCTACTGCATGTTGATAAAGTCCATGGGGCGCTTCATGAGTAGAGTCAACTCCAGCTCCTCCCGCTCAGCGAAGAACTGGGCTTTGCCCTCCTGGTTGTGGATTGGATTTGGAAGATGGAGACCCAGTTTACTGAGGAGAGAAGAAAGGTTAAAGACGCAGAGGGAAAGAATATGTGATTATATAGTAGCATGGGAGTTAGACGTGACAGCAGCGCGGCTCGGGCCATTACGCTGGCCTCGGATTGAGAAGAAAAGCCTAGAATTGAGGACTTTTGGTCTTCACTGCTGCTGCTCAGTCATGCAGGGATTAAAAATAGAAGATCACGTTTCCAAAGCATTCCTTACTATTTCGGTGTCCGTAGATCAAGAAACTCTTCTTTTATATCCAGGTTCACATCTGCTGCTTTCGTGTCCGGGAGTTTGATTTTTACCTACGTTTGGGAACAGTCAGTTTCTTCAAAATTATACACCAAGCACATGAAAAATTGTACATGCTCCCCTGTGTTATTGTAGTAATTTTCTCAGTAAAGCATTTCACCACTTTTAGGGTCAGAAAAATTGCAAAAAAAAGCCATGTGAGAGTAAGAGGAAAGAAGTTTCTGTCCTGAATGTGGCCCTTGTACAATTGCAGGGTAACATTTGCGACATAATTCTCTACACTAGTAGTTTTACAACTTTACACAGTAGTTTCAGAACTTAAATAACACAGGTGATTAAATGGTTTAAAGCTGAAATTGTTAATTTCTGATTAATTCTCCCACAAACACACACTCCTCAACCCAAGCATAGTTAGCATAGTTATCATGACATTTTCCAAATAGAGCAGGTCAAAACTGTGCTCACGACCTCATGCTGACTTGATTGTTAAAAATCTTTCAGTGGATGATTAGTTACCAGCATGGCCTCACAACACATGGAGGATGGATTCTTCCTGCTCAAGCCCAAGAAAAGATCCTCTGTCCCGACACTCTGCTTCAGGATTATTTCATACCTGCACACACACACACACACACACAAACATATGCTTGCACCCACAGAAACATATCATCAATCACATCAATCACATATTTCATTGTTCAATTCATTGCATCAGACAGAATCAATACTGACTCGGCTGAGTGGCGGGTGGAAAATGTGCCAAATATGGATTTTGTCGACAGGCAATTGAACCCACTTGTATGTATGACATGCGATAATAGCATTACAGATGTTGTGGCCCATAATGATAATCAAAAACCTGGCTTGTTTTGTGAAGTTGGAAAAGTTTATTGCTTGTAAAAATATCATTTCCTATAGAAAATGCTTGCGAAAGTTGACATGTTGAATTGAGTAGCTGGACCAATGGAAAAAAAATGCTGAAAAATAAGCTCAAGTGTAGCTTAAGAAACCTGAATATTTTTTATGAAACGCAAAAACATCAATCCAGGTTGGTTTGATGTTGTGGCTGTGTGACATCATAGAATGTATGGCAGCATTTAGTATATCAGAGCGTGGTTGGCATGGTGAGGGAGCTATCGATGCAAGAAAGGTACGCATTGAAGAATGTCCATCTATTTAAATGGCATTTTTAAAATCATTTTTACTGTAAATCATTGTGTATCTATATCATATATTATAAAAAAGAATCATCTAAATTCATCTAAAAAAGTTGAACAAATGCCCTTCTGCACATCTTGATAATTGATTGGTTTCTATACCTCATAGATGCAAAAGTAGTTTGCCAGCAAAACACATTCGAAAAATTCACAAGACGAAGAAGAAGAAGGAGAAGAAGATGAGGAAGAAGATGGATAGGAAGAAGAAGAAGAAGAAGAAGAGAGCTTTGCTTTGGGCCAGTTTCATCAAGTGGTTTAAGGCTCACATATGCTTGAAAGCACAGGACTGTGGCTTTTTTCACCACAGAATCAGCTTTACTGGCCAGGTTTATGCACACAAACAAGGAATTTGGCTGCGGTTTTAACTCCACTCACATTGCACAAGAATTTTACATCAAATAGGAAAAATAAATAAATTAAAACCTGGAACTAATATTCACAAGTCTTCATGTTACATTAAATACGGATCTGTGCACTATGTGAGAGGTGAAATGGGTGAAGTTTGCACAGAAGAGAACACCTGTGTTTTCTTGAATTCCACCAACGTACAGGGGAGTGGACTTTCTTTCTCTTGTTACTTACTCAGGCTGTGGCCGCGGGTCAGCGACATCATCATACTGGGAGCCCTCAGCCACCTCCTCCTCACACCAGATATCTTTGTCATTCCTCTTCACGTAGGCAGACGAAACTACACGTAACACGTTCAACACGCGCAGTTAATGTTTGTGCATCTCACCGGGGAAGCTGTGTTCTCACAGTGAATGATGATTATGTCCCAGACATGTAAGATTTTACCTTTTTTATCCGATTTAGGTTGGGGGCCAATTTGTCCGGGACCCAGCTGCGCACAAGCTCCGACTGTCTTTTGAAATGAATGTCACTGTTAACCAACTCACTTCCTGCCATGATTCACAAAAACAGACGGTGGCATTATAGGGCCACATAAATAAACAAACCAGAGCTTATATCTTTATAAAAGCATTGCCTCTAACTTTAAAAATTCTTTACAGCTGACCAGAGAGTGCAAAAATACTGCAGGAAACATTTGCATTTACTTTGCTTTATCAAACTGATTTGAAACCTCAAATTCTGGACCACTTCTGAGGTCACATCACCGCTTAACTGTGAAATATCTTACTTCACAAGCTTCCTCCTCCTCCTGCTGGGTGGATAACAAAGCAGACAGAGCCTGGAGACTCTGGGCGGATGAAACTCCGAGACAGTCCATTTTAGAAAAGCTAATTTTTACAAGTAACAGCGGCTTCAGTCGTGAGCTCTTACGGCAAAGAATTAACTCTTCGTATGAACGGTGAGAAGTTCCATGGAGAGCAGTGTTGACGCTCCGAGTTTCCTTGGCGACCACACTTTTTTTTTTTTTTTAAACATTCTTTATTTACAACAAAGAGGTCAGCCGTCACTGACAAAAATAAAGAATGAAGTGAATGTGAGTGACATTCGAGTAAAACAATTATATAATAAATATAATGTAATTATTCTTTAATTAATGTGTACTAATATTCAATAATATTGCCATCTCTCATACAATGCATTCAAAACGACTGCACAATGTTACACAATTACATCACCTTCGTTGCATAGTTTTTGATATTAATTTAGGAGCTATCATATTTTGAATTATTACACTTGATTGTTTGGTTACATAAAGAAGGCTAGAACATTTTGTCTTCGGAAGGAAACACTGAAGTACGGTGAACTTCCAACAATGTAACTCCTATTCATTAAAACAAAAAAATACAAAATAATGTAGTAAATGAGTTCTTATAGTTAATAAGCAATCTTTTCTCACTCATAATTCTATAGAAATGCAAAACGTCATTTAACTTTGCACTGAAGCGAGACTAAAGCGTGAAAAGCCAAAACGCGGTGTCGTAAAACACGTCCCTCCACGGACACCGTACTCGAGAGTACGCATGGCCCGCGGAGATCATGCTGAAGGTGACGGGTCGCGCAATGGCGGGAGCTCTCAGCCTGTTGCCGGTCGCCGCCTCCGCCGCGGCCAGTGACGAGGTGGAAGAAGCGGGCGCGCCGTTAAACCGCGATGAGCTCTCCCTGTACGCCGCTCCGCGACAGGCGTCTCGTTATGTGGAGCCGGAAGCCGGTCAGCTGGAGCAGAGTGTCGCCACCTTCCGGAAGCTGGCGGAGCCTTACACGGCCCGGTGTCAGGGCACCTTGGGCCAAATCAGACCCAAGCTGCAACGCGCGATCCAGTTCGGGGGCGACGCCTACGCGTACCTGAAGAACCCGCCGCCGGAGTTCCACTCACGGGCGGTGGTGATCGGCTTCACCGGGGTCCTCGGGCTCATCATGGCGAGAGGCTCCAGGATCAAGAGGCTCATCTACCCGGCGGGTGTGATGACCGTGAGCACGTCCGTCTACTACCCGGAGCAGGCTTCGGCCGTCATCAAGTCCACCGGCGACTCCGTGTACGAGTCCGCGGTGCAGAGCTACGCCACCTTGGAGAAGCTGCTGAGGCCCCAGAGCGGGAGCAAGACGGGCGCCGACTCCGAAACCAGACCCTGATCATCTGTGGGACTCTGAACCGGTTCAGCAATAAACGTATTGATATATTAATAAACGAGCAGCTCTCCTGAGGTTGTAGATTCATGACATGTGCTAACTGCATAGGCTGGTAGATCAGTGTGACTTTCTCATGCTCTTCTTTTTTGCACTAAGCTTCTAACGTATCTCAGGCTGGGCATGGCCTGTCACTGGGGGGGTTGCAGCCTGAAGGATTGACACCTGCTGATTTGAATGTATATTTATGTAGAGAACTCATTAAAAAAAAATGACCTGGTCATAATATTAAGTCTGAGGATACTTTTGTACAAGCGTCTGGAGCACTGTCACGTATTTGTCACAAATTAGTGAAGTCTTTACAACCAGACCTGAGGCCACTGACTGATGTCCGATTATTTTTGATAATCATTTGTAATTTTTAAGCAAAGATAAACAAATGGGATGTTTCTTCTCAAACTTGGCAGCTGTTTCTCTGCCTTGTCACACATAAACCCAATGTTAGTCAGATACATGGAGAAGTCCCTTCATCATAAGGGAGATTGTTTTTCTTCCCGTTTTTCTTCCTAACACTTCACAAAGCAAGTCAACGATAACAGCCATTAGCAAAGTTATTGATGAGAATATTGTCTAGTGGCTCTAAAAATAAACATTTCATTATGGGGAAACTGCGGCCTCATTTTTTCACTTCAGGGATACGCGGCAGGGTGCGGCAAGTTTCCCTGGAAATTAAATTAAAACATGCAGGCAGTTAATAGCCGCAAATGCGCGCTAACTGATGCGCCTGAGACACACACACTCAAAAAGCCTAATTACATTAGCAATGCAACGCCATGATCATCAGTCATATTGTGTCATGATACCAGAAAGGACAACAGCTGCATCCAATAGAGGATTAAATGTGTATGACTGTTAACCATCTTTATTCATCTCAGCCACAAAAAAAAAATGTACAAAAATTAAATATGAATCACTTCAAAGAAACTCCCTCAGAGCAGAACGAGCTTCTCGTTGAGAGCAATCTGTGCTTGGGTGAGGTTGGACAGGTAGGTCACCATCAGCAGGTCCTGCAACAGCCAAACAGAAGCGCATATGTAGCATCCCTTTAGCAATCTTTGTCCACCAATGAGAATTGTTCTTGGCAGTAAAACGCGATTTTGCAAACACCGGAAACCGGATCCTGACTACTGATGTAACCTCTGCTCTGGTGTTCTCGTGTGTGGTGCACACGTGCTGAGCAGAGCCAGGCAAGATCCCGGGCGGCGCCGACATCAGGATGCTAAGTCTAGCATCCTGTAATCAATGCGAATTTGCCAAAAAACAAGCCTTAGCAGATGTGTTAAAAAAAGTGATGATGGATATAGAGTCATAGGTGATGGATTTCATGCAAGAAAACTATCACCAGAGCAGTTGAGATTTTTTTTTGAGCAGCTATCTAGCTGATGGGGGACCGCTTACGTTGATGTTGGAGTTGAGCATGTTCTCGAAGTCCTCGGCTGAGATGGTGGGCACCTTGTTGACCAGGTCCATCAGGAAACGGCCCACGCTGTTGTCTGCCGCCACCTTGCCAGACTGAGACACACACAACAGTATTGCTTCTACAGCCACTATTAGGATTGAATTCAATTCTTTTGCAAATGGCTCCTAGAGAAACAACCGCTGATGCAGAGCAGCAATATGATTGGGAAAACGTTTTACTGCATATATATATATACTGCATATGAACTGTTGGCGAGCTTCTTCCTGATCTGAATCTAGGTCGTGCCATCATTCCCGCGGCTCCAAAGCTCACCAGCACATCCTCGATGTATGCGAGCACGGTGGCCAGCATGTCCTGTACCCGGGCTGCAGAGCCAGCCACCTGAGAGAGGTCAGAGGTCAGCCCTTTGGCGCGACTGGGAGCCAGACGCGTTCTCTGCAGGAGGTCCACTGAAAAACACAGATCGGATGTTAGCGTTCACGACAAATGGAAATGAAGACCTTTGAGGGCGAACTGTGCAGCTGGAAAGTCTCCGAAAGGGGGTTCACTTTCTTTTAACATGCAGAAAATTAAATTTTTAAACACACGACATTGCAGATGTTTTGTAAAAGAGATTTTTTTGCAGTCATTAGCTGTCTTCTTACCGCCTATCCTTTCAGTGTCATAGTAGATGTACTTGACAGTCAGCGGGGTGAACATCACACCGACGGTCTTTCCTGGCACACCCATCTGTGCGCTGTGGGGAAGGAATACACAACACACACGCTCAGTACGTATTTGGACACACACACACCTAAAAGAAACACTGACTGGCGGGGCCGGCCAACCTGACGTAGGCGCGGATGTTCATCTTGCCGCTCTGCAGTGCCGAGTCCACGGTGAGGTGGATGGGGTTGGTGGCCTCGCGGCTGTAGTACTCGTGGATGAGCACCGAGTGCTCCGTGATGTCGAAGCCTGTGGCGTACCTGTCAGGACAGATATCACAGCGTTCAGCAGTTTGCCCCCTGCACCATCTTCCATTTTAATACGCTAGAAAAAAAAAACAATCGGAAAGTACGACGCACCAGCCGATGATGACCTCAGTGGGCGACACCCTCTTGTGGAGCTCGTACATGTTCTTGGCGAACTCCATGTCCACGGCGACCTGTTTCACAAAGGATACGCTGAGCACACCTTTTCCTCATGAAGCAGCAGTGGGTCTAATCAGCTTTGCAGGAAGCTTAACAACATCAGTTAATTTGCATCTTATTGTGCGGGTTCAAATTCAAAACATTTTTATACCAGTATTTTACAAAAACCTCAAGTGAAATACATTCCAAGTTGTAAAAAAACAAACAAACTATGATGCTTGGTTTTATAAAAGAATCTATTATTGTAATTACTTGTGCGCTACAGCAGAATTTGTTGCCCGGCTGCTCATCTTTACTTTCTGCTGAGTGGAATACAAAAGGACTTTGTATTTTTGTGGGATAATCTTCATAGTGAAATTAACAAATCCAATCAACTTATGTGTCACAGCAACATACAAATGTCTGGTTTGTAATGGATTTTAAAATCTTGGCGACTAACTTAAGGATTGAAGATGTTTGCTACAGTGTATATAGCTGATGACCAGACCTTCACTGATCAGTTACGGAATAACTGCCCAGAGGAGATCAGGGAAGAAACACAGCCACTGAAGTCACCTCTAAAAAAGAAAAATCCCTATCTTATACTGCCTTTTATTGACATTACCATTTCATTATTTCCTGAGGTACTTTACTAAAATATTTAATCAAATGTGTGTAAAGTACTTTACAACTTGTTTTAAAGAGCACTACATAAACAAAAGTAGCATTACTGTTATGGTTGAAATACAACATCTGTAAGACTTGCACTAATATATTTGTACCTGGCCCAAGATTTTTACAGTTTAAAGTATAATTGAAATATACAAGACTGTGTTCCTGTGGGTATTTGATGTATTTGCTATCTCTACCTTTTGGAAATGAATATGTATTCTGTTTCATAATAAAAAGGGACCAAAAACGCACCTCGTCTTCAGACTCATTGTGGGGGACAGAGAAGCAGTTGGTCACCTCAATCGAGTGTTTGTCAATTGTACCTGAGAAGAAATGTTAAAAAAATAAACAAATAAAAATGAGACGCTGATATTTATGTGCTCGCCATAATTTGAGATCGCGTAACACGATGCCAAACGCGACGAACGATCAGCTACCTGAGGCAATATTAAGAAAACGACTAAAAACCCCAAATCGTCACTTTAGCCTGGTTGATGGTCGAGGTTTACGTCTAACTTTACACCGACAGCTGTTACGGGTCGATGCTGCTGTTTCGCTAGCTAGCACCGGCTAGCTAGCACCGGCTAGCCAGATGTACGCATCCTCAATGGGACTGAACCGAGCCAGCACGCGTTAGCAGACGAGCTAACAGCAGCTAGCGGCAGCCCAGCTTCGCGATGCTGCGTCACCAAACGGTGGACGAACGGCTCGACTTTTCTTTTTTCTTTTGTCTCACCCAGTAGAGTCCCGATCACACGGCTCGCGCCCTCATTTCGCCGCTCGTACGAGTCGCATATGGAAGCGAGAACGACGGGGTGAATTTTCACCACTGGCCCGAACACCGACATCTTGGAAAAAGGAGGGCAGGTCACCGGGGTGGGTGAAGACATATGCTGCCACCTAGAGGGCGGGCGGCCACACTGCGGCTACCGCGTCTAACGCTAAAAAGAACACAATGTGGCATGCGACTGTAAACATTATCAGCAATGGTTATAAAAATCCATGTGCGAATAGAGGCCAGATAAACTGCATGCGTTGCATTTTAAAGACTGCAGTATCACACTCGTGTAAGAGGGCCAAAGACTAACAGACGGAGAAACTGTTGTCCCATTTTTTTTTTAAATAAATCATATCGACTTGAGCATTAAACGCGCAGGTTCTCGTGTTGGCTGATCTCGGAACCGCGCAGATGCCGCGGGTCTCCGCCCGGCTCCCCGGCGGTGGGAATGGGGAGGCGAGGCGGGCTGGAGAGGGGCTGGGCTGATGACAGCATCCTCCGCCGCTCGCTGGCTCCACACACCTGACCGACTCCATCAGACCTCCGGATGATGGAGCTCTCCGGGCGATCATGTCGCCACCATTTAGCGAGCCCGCTGCCCCCGCTCATGCGCTAGAAATGCGCTAATCAGGCTACCTCACGATTTTTTTTGTTTTGTTTTGTTTTGATTCCCTCTGATTCCGCGGATCGCAGATTATCTACGGTGGCCGCGTCGTGGTGGTCTACGGTTTTTCCCCCCTCCTCCTCCTCCTCCCCACCAACCCCTCCGCTGGAAGAGCGGAACATGAGTGGACTGGTGCTCCGTCGCTGGTAAACACCAGAAATGGGTGTCATCGAACCAAGGCTGCCCATCGCGGTTCCCCCCTGGACCGGGTCGCCTCTCTCCTCGTGATAAACGCCTCGTTTTGCCATTCGGGCTTCTTGCGTCTGCAGCTACAAGTTGCTGAACTGAGCAGGTGAGGTGTTTATTTCATTCTTAACAGCCGCTTCCACGTTGATTTCAAGAAGTGCGGCGGCTCCCGAGCGGACCGCTGGTTCTTATCCATCCATCAGACGTGGTGCGTCATCTCGATTGTCACTATCAGTCTCCTCTTGCGTCCGTCCGCACGATGCCCAGCTGCAGGGGACCGGGACTCCATTTTACTGTGCAAATATCTCACAGACTCGCCATGTCTCACTCGAGATGAATATTTAACTGGGTGTCTTAGATTTTCATGGGACTTATGTAAGAAATCTCAGCAGGCCTGTGATATAAATCCACACTTGGTAGCAGCAGAAAGTGCACTCACGCAAACATGGACCCCCACACACACACGCCCCAAGGTGCCTTATGGAACCTGCAAAACAGTGGAAAGTGGCTCCAGTGTGTGTGTGTGTTCCTGCAGGGTCTGTTTTTCGAAGACAAAAGAGACAATTTTATCCTCCATCGTGTCTCGTTTGCGCTGATTTACAACACTGTGACGCCGCTGTCAGACGTTTTATAAATTCCCTGCTTCATTTGAGCTCATTTTAACTTTAAACCAGGCCAAAATGCTTTCATAGTCAGATGGCCAGTTTGAGATACCTTTCTGTGAAAAGAGGAAAGTAAGACCACATATGCCCATTTATTTTTCTTAGTTTCTTTTGGGAAATAACAGCTGGAAAGCATCTAATTCGTTTTTTGAAAAAGCGTGTGTGGATACATTTTGCGACAGAGCGGCGTTTCAGCTAATCATGTTTCTCTTCTTGTATGTTTCAGGCTTCAGTCAAGCAAACAAATGATCCAATCAATAGCCACTGGACAGAGTCTTTCATAGAGACGCCCTCATAAGCACACTTATACTACTGACTCACATACACACACACACACACACACTCCTGATTGTGTTTCCCGAATATTGCTCATTCATAACGCTTACATCTGATTCAGTCCTACACGC
>CAAKHG010038874.1:0-10099 GCA_901007715.1 Dactylopterus volitans | reverse complement strand
GAGTACAATGTTCCTGAGGAACACGCTCCCTTTGTTGATAAAACACAAAAAGTTTGAGTAAGGTTGTCACGTTATGGTTCTAAGGGACAGGAGGGCGCAGCTCCTGATTCGGCGGGTGAATCAGGACATTAAAGGCAAGTTTAAATATTAGAAATTAAATGAAATAACCTGCAGGCGAATGAAACTGCTGAAGCGCAGAAACAGCAATCTAGTTTGCTTTGATTTCGCAGCCGTCCAACCGTATCAAAAAGGACTGCATGGGAGAATAAATGTCCTTGAAAAGCTGAACATTCTGCACGAGTATTTCGCCAACACCTCTCTCACACACATTCAATGATCAACATAGAACTCCTCCTCACAGGAGAATTGATTGCGGGGCTGTTGCATTATATTCTATGGTGAACATGTAGTGGTCGTAACGTTATGGCCAATCGCCGTACCGACGAGCGCTGCCTGTCTGCCCTCGCGGGAGGGCAAGCGCGGACGGAGCGGCGGCCTCACCTCGTGTTTGCTTCTCACGTCGTAGCCGCACTGCGTGTTCACCACCGACTCCTGGACGAACAGAGAAAAAAAAAAAAAAAACATTTAGATGCGGTTGAAATGCCCGTCTCCACGGAGACTCGCACAAGCACCGACCGGGACCGCGATTTAATGAAGTGACGAAACTCACAGCTGGGTCGATGATGCAGCAGGAGAACGGGACGCCGCACTTCTCCCGGCTGTTGTGGGTGTCGTTGCAGCTGAAATACACGTTGTGATCCCAGTCGTTTGGTCCCTGGCTCCCGCAGCACTCGTTCTGTCGCAAACGCAAGATACTTTGACCGGCGGAATCCAGACCAAAACTCAACTTGGCGGTCAGTCCATGAACCGGACTCCCGCTGGTCAGGTAATGACAATAACTTTGTTTGGAGGGGCGCCTTTCATGTGGAATTCAGCTCAAAAGGGGTCCCGTTACAGAAAATGACACTTACGTTTGAATAGTGCCATAAAAAAAAGGAAAATCTCTTAAAATAGTGGGTGTTAAAAGAAGTAAGGGTTAAAAGGATGACTTTTTAACAGTTTTTAAAAAGTCCGGGGTGAGCCTGCCTCGCTGATGTTTATGGGAGTTTCATAGTTTCATAAGTTCAGGCTCTCCAGCAGGTCGGCGGAGGAGGATCTGAGGGGCACGTAGGTCTGGGCCTGGTCCATTGAGAGCTTTAAAAATAAGTAAGAGGACCTTCTGAGCGGCGCTGGAGGACACAGGGAGCCGGTGGAGGTCAGCCAAGACCGGACTGACGTGTTCTCTCTCTTTTTTTGTTCCAGTAAACAGTCCAGTGGCAGAGCTCCGAATACGATGCAAGGTTGTTTTTTTTGAGGATCGACCCCCCCCCAAAAAATGCTTTGTTATAGTCAAACTTGAGATAAAAGCCTGCTGTCGGGCAATATTTCGGAGGTGCAGGACGGCGGTTTTGAAGGGCTTAAAATTAAAATTTTTTTTCCACTACACGGTACCCAGTTTTTTTAGTAGCTGCTCTCTGTGGGTTCCAAGAGAGGCCGACCAGGCGCTGAGGTACCAACAGGTGACGTGAAAACACTGCAGACCTCTGACTGGTCAGAGAGGATTGTCACGGTGTCATCGCAGCGCTGCACAGTGCCGACTCGTGACCGCCGTTTTTCACCAGAGGGATCACGCCGTGGCTGCGTGAAGGGGTGCACACCTTTCCTCACGTCGCTGGCCGACGGGGGCGGGGGGTGTTCTGGTGAGAGACTTTACCGTCAACTCCCAGAGAAGACGGCGGCGCACGGCTACGGCGAGCGGTTACACTGAAGCGGCACCGTCGTCTAATGGAAAATGACCCTCAGAAAAGTACCCAAGAGGTGGATAAAGTAGAGTAGAGTACACCTGGTACCATGTAGTGGAAAAAGGGCCATACGATGACTCTTAGGCTTGTTACAACCGGTTTGAGCAAGGGGGAGGAGGCTGCCAGGTCTTCTAGAGAGCTCATCCCCTTTCTGGCCAATTAATAAAATTTCAGTCCTCTCCATATTAAGCATTTTAATGCTCTACATTTGTGAAAACGTGAGCGATTATCTCGTGGGTTGCGAGTGGGAAGAAAAATAAAGCGAAAACTGTCATTACTCAGGCTCGAGTTGGACCCTTGGAGGGGAAAGGGAAAAAAAAAAAACCCAGAGCATAAGCGGTTACCGTCCTCTGCAGAGAGTCGATGAGGTTCTGGAGATCGATGTCGTCTCTGTACCCTTTGATGTTCACCATGAAGAAGTCGTGGATCCAGGCTCGGACCTGACTCTGGAAGACCACGGCCAGCACTGCCGCCCCCAGCTCCAGGAAGAAGATGAAGGCTATCAATCCTGAAAACTGAAAAAAAAAACAAAAAAAACCCCCACAAAGGCTCGTTGAAATTTAACTGATTTTTATATTAAAAGTACACATTGCGCAGACTTTCCCCGCCGTCTCACGCACAAACTTGAGCAGACAGATATTTTCCCTCAGGGCTCCCACGCATCCCGCGAAGCCGAGGATGAAGGTGATTCCGCCCACCGCCAGGACCAACCACACGGGGTCGAAACCATGCAGCCGGGTCACCTGGGTCAGGTCCATCAGAACTCCCTGCAAACAGATCGTTTCAGAGCCGGTATAAAAAGGAACGGGTTACTTTTTGTACAAAACATGCAGCTTTCAGATACCACGATGAATGAATGAATGACGTATTAAGTGTGAATGTTGAGAGCATTATCACCTTAGTATTATTCTTATTATTCTTCCATATGTTTTTTTTTTGCCAATTATTTCTGCATGTTTTGGGCTAAAAAAACAAACAAACATTGAAATCACGGCTCTTCACTGGCACTTTTGAGCATTAACTTGACATCCCTTAGGATGCCTCCAACAATTCCGTCGAGCTCTCGGCAGTTTATCACCGAGCGACGTGTGTGTGTGTGTAAAAAAAATCACATTAAAATGGCGTTTGGATTAACTGTTGCCGATACTGAAGTTGTGTCTTCAAACTGTCATTTGATGAAAGCTTTAAGAGTTCACCTTTTCACTCCAGGCCCAGAGACCAATAGCAATGAAGGCAACTCCGGCAAGCTGCAACACAAAGATGCACGCGTCAGCGTTTAGTCAGATGCGGCGTGACGCCAAGAGTCGGCGGTTCCACCTCGGCGGCGGCGGCGGCGAGGCCAACCCGAGCGTTTGCTGCTCAGCTCTGACTAATCTAGAGTGGTTGCAACACTTCCTGCCGTCTCGGCCGCACCGGATGCCGATGACGTCACTTCCCTCCAGCTATCTGCCAGACGGGGGGGGGAGAGAGAGAGAGACCTCCTCCCGTCTGAAGGCAGATTTCAGGATCAAAACGGTGTCAGGTCAAACCAGATTAAACACGCGAAGAGGGGGAACTCACCCAGAAAATGACGTTGTAGCTGAACATGAGGTATTTGTAGCAGCAGTTGACCTCGGCGGTGTCATAGCGGTAGTAATACATCTCTGAAAAGTCACAACAGACATCGACTGTGTCATATGCATGATAACATGGAGAAAACCACTTAAAAAAAAAAATATATATATATATATATATATATATATATATATATACACATGTATTTGCTCCGTGTTAATCATATATGCTGTGCTCTCGACCGCATGACACACACGTGGTTCAGTCACTGTAAACTCATCCGCGACCGGCCTGTAACGAATGAGCGCAGCCGGTCAGCTGAACTGGGTTAGCGACCTGCTAAGCTACTTAGGTTAACCACGGACGGAAAACCACCGACGAACTGTGAGACCATTCAAAATAAAGGCTTATTTCAGCACTTTGGAGACGAGTCGCCGTGATTTAGGGATGGAGCTTGGGCGCTGCTGTGACAAACCGGCTTGGATGCAAAGGGGGGCCGGATCCGCTCACAGTCGCGACGGCGGGACGCTCCCGCTTGACGAGCTTTGATTCCCGCGCGCAAAAGTTTCGCAAAAAAAATTGGAGCTGGAGGACAGCAGAGTGGCGGCGCTCTTACCGGCCTGTGCCGGGGCTTGACGCAAGCAACAAGTACTCCTCTGGAAGCCCCTCCCTCTCTAACTGAGTAAACCGTCTGCAACCTTCCGTCCCTCCATGCAGTCTAAGCCACTTTGAGGCCCGGCAGCGGAACAACTTTCGCTCCTTTGACGCCAAACCTGCGTGACATCACACAGCTGCAATGTCCAGCTGTCGACCTGGACGCGCATGAACGTCATCCGGCTCCAGCCTTCCGCCTTCCGGTGTCAGCGGCCGTCTTTCCTTGTCGCGATAAGCCTATGGAATCACGTACTCGCCGTCGGTTCGTAGGCTATCAAGTCTCCCGCATATCTCGAGGGCCAATCATCGCGAGTGTGTCGCCGGTGGCTCGAGCGGGCGCAATTTGGTGCGATTCTTTTGAACGTGAGCACATTTGGAGCCGACTTTGATCTCACAAATGTGTGAGTAGATATGAATAGGGGATATATGGGCAGATATGTACGGAGTTTGTGTACGGCTGTTTTTATCTGTACAGTTATATTTCTGCAATGTTTATTCTTATATTGTATTCCCCCCCACATGCTGCCTTTTTAAAAAATGTCCTGCACTGATTTGAGAAACAGCCTGAGCTGCTCTGGCGAGAGTCGGAAAAAAGGAACGTTTTCAGTGCAGTTTGAGCGCTTTTGGAAGGTCTGTGTTAGCGGAGAAGGTGGACAGGTCTAAAAGATTTGATTTCGCCCGGCTCAGAGGGATAAATATGAAGAGAAATGCACAGCCTCAGTAGAAGAACTTAATACTGGATGGATACAACAAAGTCCGTGTGTCTGTTTGTCTCTCGCATATCTGGAGGACCTGATCTGCATCAAATGTGGCGAGTGGGTCAGTGTGTCGAATTTGGTGCCATTTGGAGACGTAACTGATGGCACTCTTCCCCAACATGGTACCGACGCTACTCAACTCTGCTCTGCTCGTACCTGGTACCACTTTTTCAGTACCCACTCTCCTGGGGTTCCAAAAAAGGCCGACCAGGTACTATGTGAAAACACTGCTGACCTCTGATTGGTCAGAGAGAACGAGCACGGCGTTACTGCATCATCAATGTGTGGCGGGCATGGAATACCCTGAACAGCACTGGCACGTGCCCGCCATTTTTAAACCACCAAACTATTGTAGCGGCCCCAGCTTTAGTTTTTTAGAGAAGCAAGAACATCCATTGTTTCTCTGTGTCGCCCTGTGCAATTCTATTGTTGCGGAAAAAAGTTGATTTAACTATATATTGATTAGCTGTAGGGCTGGGCGATCATACGGTCTCAATTCTGGATTGCGATAAAATTCTGATCGATTTCAATTATCAGCATGGGACATTTTTAAATCGATATTTTTAAATCATGTGGCAAAAGTAAGTGCAGCAACAGCATATCAGAGTCTGCCGGCTACCGTGCGCTATATGCAGGCAGGATACTCCCACTTCTCACTGTGAGTGTGGCTACACTTGTAACGGGAGCAAAACAGAGAGAAGTGGAAGAGGGAAGTTGGAAAAAGGAGAAAAAAAAAAGTGAAAACAGAAGTCAAGGGTGGCGACATCGCTTTATCGCCTGGAACAGGAGATATTGTTGAAAAAAAAAAAAAGTAACACGACGACGTCAGTTGTGGGGAAGTGGTTTGTAAAATATGCTGGCGGCAGGTACCACGCAGGTCGGGAAAGACCGGGAACCTCTTTAATCACCGGAGACTGTACCATATGTTATTAAAGTTTTATTGTAAAGCGTCAATAAAATCTCATGTTTCTTTCAGGATGCTCCCCGACCTGGCAGAATCAGCAAAAACTACATATCGTGATAACAATTGTCCACCACATCACCCAGCCCTAATTAGTTGCTTTGTATTGAGTATCCGATTTAAAAAAAAAAAAAAAATTTCACAATGACGGTGACAACTGCCTGTTTTAAACCTCGTATAATGTGTGATCAGCTTCGGAGTCTCGCGTGATTAGGAAAAAAACATACATGGATCGCTTGTGAAAAAGAGCTGCGCCCCGAAGCTCCAGGGGATGGAAGCATAAACGTTAAGATAAGCGCACTCAAAGTCATAAATGTATCCAGGAAGCGGGTCGAGTTCACTTCGCACGGGCTCTTACCAGAGTGGTCGTGCCGGGATCTAATTAGAGAGCAGCAGGTCGCCGCCTCCGACCACAACAAGCATCCATCCCTATTGATCTATCGGCTGGGAAACGTCATGCAATTGGACAGACCAACTCAATACAGCAAATTTTTTTTTTTAAATAGTTTTTTTAGTTGGCTGCCCGTGCCAACCTGGGAAGATTTATGTTGGATGCGAAGCGTGTACAGTTAGTAGGGGGGTGCCAAAACAAACAAAATTAAAACAAAAAACAGTGGAACAGGTGGGAACTTGCCCTGTACTGGTCTATTTTAACTATTTCGGTGAACTAAGACATGTTTGGAGACACACGGCCGAGCCGAAGTCGCCTCCGTGTCCCATTGAGGATGACGTGACAGCAGTTGTGCCCGGTGTCGCCGCGACGACTCGTTTCGCTGGGGCGGGGCTGTCTCCTGATGGGAAAACCACCCTCGGGAGGGGCACCCGATGCCAAAGGTGAGCAGAGGGGAGCCGGGCCGCGACCATGTAGTGGGAAAGCGCCATAGATTTGGAGGAACATGGTGAACGGCTGCTCTGTGGCGGTGGGGCGCGGGACGACATAGTGGACTGCTGGTGGCCAATAGCATCACAAAGGGGCCAAATATTGGGCCAAATATCGCAAAGCTCACATTGGAGTCGACCCTATCCGACCCGGCGACCCTTCCCTACCATTAGATTGGACATATCAGCGCGTGGAAACCAAGTCAAGGTCTTATATCCTCTGACAGCATCTCCTGACCTCACCGACGCGATGACGTCAGACATGACGCAGGGCAACGGGTAAGGAGAGGGGGCGGGGGGGAGAAAACGGGCAAACTTGCGCATACTCGCTAGTCTTGTCCGAAAAAGTGGCCCTAGATAAAAAATAAAAATAAAAAATAAAATTAAAACTTGGTGCGGAGAAGCCAAGAGTGCGGATTTTAATACGCAAACGTGCGCCGTGACGACCCCCCGAAACGACTCAACAGCGCCGAACTACAACCATCATGGCGGACGTCTGCGAGATGCGCGTAACGCTAGCCTCAAGTTTTATAAGTAGCGGGTATTCAAATGGCGATTTAAAAAAAAAGGTATGTGTAGATATAAATTTATGTTTTTTAAATGTTAATGTTCCTACTTTTCACTTTTCTTTGCGTTACTGGCAACGGGTGCCCTCTAGGGACTCCCTGCCCCCACTTCCATTAACTCGCCCAAGAGCACCCCGAAAACACCTGTTGTGTCGCGGTCTGCCGAGCGCCGCCGCCCCGCTACAAAGACGCCGCCGCCGGCGACCGCGGCACCTGTGAAGTCGACGCCGCGGTTATCGCCCGCGGGCACTATCAGGGTAAGATAAAGGCAGCGCCATTGCAACACCGCAAACTCTAACGCAACTTCTCCCCGAGCCCGAACTGCTGCTCGGCTCAGTTCCTGTTCTTTCACAACAAGACCCCCTCCCCACCCCCACGATAGTTCGTCAACCGCCGGCGAGCCCGCGGGGGTCCCCCGGGGGTCCCTCTCCGGTTAGCCCTCCCCCGCGCGCGGCGCCGTTACTCGCCGGCGCTTTTGCCGCCAATTCGCCGCCGTTCGCCGTCATTGTGGAACTTTTGTTCGGGGGAGCTAACCGGAAAACGCTAACGCTAACGGCGGCGGCGGCAGAGAGAGTTAGCCGCTAACTGCGCGAGCGGGCGGGAGAAGCGGCGCGGGCGGGCGGCAGCGCGGCTCGTCGAGCGTCGGCCATTCTCACCTGAGGCTGGTGCGGACCAGACGGTTTTGAGCCGCGACAGAGAAACACACACACACACACACACACCCTTCTGACGACAAGGCTACGCCGCCTCTCCCGAGGCTCGCTGCTTCCGCTAGAAACAACAACACAGCTTCTTCTGGGCGAGACGCGCGTCGCGCTGGAGGCGGCTCGGGCGCACCGGCGCCCCCCGCAGGCCAGAACGCGATCTTCACGCGGTTAAATTTCACACCGATTTGAGTGGGTAATCTGTTCAGATTCTGGTTGGGTGTTATGATTGATAAACGTGCAATATGGTTTTTGTTTTTTTTTGGCTCACTCTGGGGTGCAGTTCCAGCACGTTTTGTCAATTGAGGGCTTGTTGTGCATATGCATTTAATTAGGCTGTGCGGTGTTGTTTAGGCATGTTCATGAATTTCATTTCATTGTTATTGTTATTCATGTAAAAGCCCAACTGGGGGGCAAGAGTTGAAAAATGGCCATATAAACTCTTTTCATTTCATTCTTTGAATTGGAACTGTGTTCAACTGTATTGTCCCCATTTAAATAAAACTACCTGGTCCACAGACCTGTATATATTTTAACATCAAGACACCTACATACTAGTGCTAGTTTTGCAGTTTATTTTATCAGTATCTAATGTTAAATGAGCCAAATCCCCTTTTTTGTGTGCACAAACTAGTCCAACAAGGCTGATTCTTATTCTGATTGTCCGCAGCTCTTCATGCCCCCTTTTAAGTTCTTCAATTTGAACCAGCACAGCCAGAACCCGGTCCCGCTGAGATCTGGTCCGGCTCCCCACTCTCTCCGCGATCCGTGACTCAGCGCCGCGGTGAAACCTGACCCGTCCTCCCTGGCGAAACTTCCTCCAACCCCAACCCGAGTGCCAGCGGGTTCTGTGCAGCCGCGGCTGACGCGCAGCCCGGTGTTATTCCATTCTGCATCTGCGGCTGCGCATTGCTGGTCCCCCTCTGCAGCCTTTTCCAGAGCCAGAAATTCTAAGAGGCACCATTTTCTTAAAGGTAAATCAGAGGACAATCTGCATCCTTCTCCTTGATTCGGTCAAATATTGAAACATCCATACTGGAATCGACTTCTCCTCCTTTTTTTTCCTAAAACACTTATTATTATAACTACTTCATCCATGGCTCGGACCATCAGCTCAGAGATTTTGTGCCTCTCAGCTCTCATGTGGACATCCTCCTCGTCGAGGTGATGACACACCATCTCCAGCAGAGGGAGCTCTGCAGTGTGTTTTCTGGGTTATCAGCCATGTGTCAGCTTGCGTGTGCGCGCGCGTGTGTGAGAGAAAGAGAGGGGAGAGCGTGTGTGGAGAGCGCGTGTGAGTAATGTGATCGTTACCGTGACGCTTCGCTTCCAGCAACCAGTCACCGTCTCCATGGCAACAAGGCAGTGATATGGCAGTTACATAATATTTGGATCAGCTTGAACTCTGTTGGGTCTGTGTGTTTGATTTGGATAATGTGAATCCTTCTTAATGTAGTTGATGTACAGGCACAAGCATCACGGTAGGGCAGCTCCGGCGAGGACCCTCATTGGCGTGACACAGCAACGTCCCTCACCCCAAACTGAACAGAAACTGAACTTAGACACTAAGTCAGAACCCACTAAAATATCTTCGGTGTCTCCAAATGTCTCCAAATTCACTTTTTAAATCATGTTTTTTTTCCCTCAAATCGAACATAATATAGTCAGAGAAAATGTTCTAGATGTCTAATCATTAGACATCATTTGTCTAATGATGCCAAAACCGCCATGCTGATTTTCGCTGTAGAGGCGGAGCACTGACCACAGATGAACCCACACACATTTCTTAGATACTTTATTGTGTCGATGCATATCTTTGATACATTTAACTGGTAGTTTCGCATTTTCAGACATCTTGAGACACTTTTTTTTTAACTTTATTTCCCTCCCGAGCAAGAAAACATACAAATATAAGGGTGCTTGTTTCTGATCTCGGTTTACACCGACCAGCCCCACGATAAGTTTCCCCCCTCAGGAGGTTCATGTTGAATTTTTATTGAATCTGGTGTTGACATATTTTGAATTATTGCTATTTGGGTTGCAATATGTGATGCTGTTGAACCGGACCGGGTTACACTGAGATACTCAAGTTAGGCCGTCCCGAAACGTTTGGTCATGCCACTCAAATGCATCAGGGTGACAAAATAATGGGGACACCTCTCAGTTCAACAGTGCCATTCAA
>CAAKHG010038873.1:11114-42878 GCA_901007715.1 Dactylopterus volitans | reverse complement strand
TGTGTGTGTGTGTGCGTGCGTGTGTGTGCGTGTGTGTGTGTGTGTCTATGTGCACTCATATATATATATATATATATATATATATATATATATATATATATATATATATATATATATATAATTCTACTACTTCTTCCACCATACAGGGTTTGGTTGTTTTGTATTTCTTTTTCCAGGTTTTAGTTTCTGTATGCTCCCAATGTGCTTCAAAGAAACAATACTATTTATTACGATATTGGTACATTATTATCACACTATCAATTATTACAGTTATTACGACCATGATTATTATTAATAAACATTTCTTTCCTCAGTAGCTCTGCTGTTGATGTGTTGATGTGCACGAGTGCAGACCTTGTTCCGCTTCAGTTACAAAAAAGACAAAAAGGGTGTTAATTTTGGATCAATGAACTGATTCTCCCGTTTTAACAAATACTCAGATTTAATGCAACAAATTTCATTTATATGATGCATATCTTTAGATTTTTAGATTGAGACTTATGTTATAGTAACTGATGTTTCACTCATTGCATTACTTTACAATATGCAGATAAATAGCGCCTTCTAGTGGTGCGTGTGCGCGCTCATTTCCTTCACATGAGGGTGTTTCCACATCAGCTCCGGTTCAAAGATGCCCGCGAACGTGTATGAGGTTGTGTATTTTGTCAACTGCGCAGCTTCTGGTTGAGAACGTAGACGCTGAGTTGGCAGGCTTTTTCAGGTTCCGGACCTCCAAGCTGACTCTCAGTGAAGCCAGATTGTAATCTGAAGTGGTCTAGTTCAAGAAGGAACCTTTTAATCTGCAGATATCCAGCTTGAGGCTGCGCTCGCAGGCCTTTCACCTCCATTTAAACACAAGAAATACGATCCAGTATCACTGATGTGACCATCAAAAATATTTGTGATAGATAATAATGACAATTCAAAGATAATTAGAATTGTAATCATGTGGGGTTGTTTGTTTTTGTGCTTTGGCAAATTCTTAAGTGATTTTGTAGGGTTTTTGATAGCTTTTTTGGGGGGATTTTTTAAAAAGTGTACCCATTTGTAAACCTTGCAAATGTTGGCAATATTGCAGTGTTTTCGTTGAAAGAAAAAGAAGAAAAAAAAGGCCACCAGTGTGATATCAAGAAAACACATAAAATTCAGCAAGAAATTGGTAAAATGAAAAGAAAATTAATGAGAAAGAAAAAGTTTACCACAAACATTTAAATAACCCTGAAATTAAACGACTGTTGTTGATCAGCTGGAAAGCTCCTGATTGACCCCTGAGGGTCCCCCTGACCTTACTTTGAAAGTGTTTACCCTACTTAACACTGCATGATAAGTATGATGTTCCACTCATTCACAAATTTTTGGGTCAACCGACAAAAAAAAACCCTGGAATGGAACCCAAATGGCGGACCGGTATGCGTGGACTTTGTGTCGACACTCGAGCAGCCCCTTGGCCCGCCACCGACAGATACCAGATATATACGCAACTGGATATCTGTGTAAGCGGCAAGCTACAGTCTTGGGAGCCAATGAGAGTGCAGGACATGGCGTGAGGCAAAACCCAAAGGTGCGTCGGGCCGGTCGGGACTCCATGAACGGAACCGTAACAATTTAAAAATACAGCACAGACCCATTTTGTTATCCCACATGGACAACACTGGCTATTTCTTCTTTTTTGGTCCTTTTTTTAAAATTTTTTTCAACCCAGTTCATTTTACTGCACAGATCAGGGCGCGTTCCGGCTGTGTGTGTGTGTGTGTGCGCGTGCGTCGCATCCATGTTGACCTTAATGGTGTTTGAAACAAGCGGCGCCTTCCTCAAGTCAATAAAGTCGGATCAGTTCTGTTATATCGGCAGCGTCTCAGTTTCTGAACACCTCCCAGACTCCGGCAGATTCAGATCGACGGCGTGTCAGTTAGCTTCTGGCAGTTTGCGCATTTCATGACAAATTCATCTCAGCTGGGACCCAGTAACAAGTTATTCCCAGAGCAGGTTAATCCAACCATGATCCCAGCACACTATGATTTACTACCCTTTGTCCCATTCTGTCACACGGGCACACTGGGTGGTTTATATTCATTTGCATTTTATTACCTCTATCACTTTTATTTTATTGTTGCCGGGCAAGTGAAGTTTAACCAATCAGCAAGACAAATCTTTTTGAAAGTCCCCGTCCAGTCAAAAATATTTATTTCTTCTTCCCGCAGTTGGATGTTTGATGTGCTGCGCGCTCCGACACCAGCGGGCTGTTTTTCCGATTCGTAAATCAAAGTGTAAAGGCGCTCTGATTTGAAACCGGATATTCACAAATTGCTTTTGAGCGACTTTTGGTCCAATATTCATTTCACAAGTGTGATGTGCAAATATTTGCGTGTTCTTTTTTTTTTTTTTTTTTTCATTTTTATCAAAGGGGACGAAGTAGATGTAATTTCAAGGATTTCAAATTAGTCTTCTGTAAGAGCCGTGTACAATACTGCTAAATACTTTCATTCAGTGTGCGTGGTTGGTCTTTAAAGTTCCTTCTAAAAATCAATCAGAATCAGAAATAATTTATTAATCCCAGAGGAAATTGTATAGTCATTGTTGCTCCATGCAAATATACATTATACAATATAAGATTTCAGGAGAAAGTACCAAAATATAACAAAGAATATTACAAATATTACAAGAAATAGAAACATCTAAACAAATCAAATATAGAAACAATACAAACTGTAGTAAGTAGAAATGAAATGTAAAATACCTCTTTAAAACAGAGCAGCGTGAAACACACAAACATTATTAATACTATAGCACGAGTCCAGCAAGCAGGACGTGCTGATATTTCAGCGCGTGAAATATTGCTATGTGTGCAATTAGCTGGAGGAATTATGCAGTTTCTGCCTAAATGACAGCTGAGTGAAATTATCAGGGCTGATTTGATCGCTTTTTACTCTCAGTTTGCCTTCCCGATCAAAGGTTGCGACGTCAGTCAGATGTCAGCTTCGTTCGGGCTTCTTGTCAAAACACACACGCGCGCGCACACACACACACAGCGAATGCCATCCCTGTGCGCCTATCTGCATCACCCAGCACATGCCAGCTCCCGGAAACACAGCCAGAGAGTGAGAGAGAAGGGGAGAGAGAGAGAGCGAGGGATCATGGGACATTGATAGCCATTTGTGTTGCATCTCCAAAGGGACAGAAGACGAAGTGGCGCTGTCCGTCTCCACCACAATCATTTACCTAAACAAAAACAAATGCCTCATCGACCCCCTTTTCCCGCCTCGCATTCTCCCCGGTTCCCTTCCACCACCACAGCACCATGAAACAAACACACACACACACACACACACACACACTGCATCGACACGCACGCACACAGTCAACCAGTCTTGTACTCTTCATTGTATTGATCCTCTTCGGCGGCACTCTGTCATCTCCCTCCATTGTGTACTAAACAATCCCCACTGTCGCCGCTGTCCCAGACAATAGCTTTTGCTGTATTAGCAGCTTTCTGGGTACCCAGCCTGGATGAAGCGGTCCAACCGAAGGAACGGGTCCAACTCGGGGGCCGGAATAGGGGGGCAAGACCATCACACACCGGGGCTTTGATTTTGTTTTGTTTTTTCCCCCGTCTGATAGACTGATTCACTCACAGAGAGCATGATAAGCAAAGAACACAACAAAAAAAATAGATTGTGGCAGCCCCTTATGGTGGTGGAGGGTTTGAGTGTCCTCGTGATCGCAGGAGCTGTGTTGTCGGGGGCAGCGGCCCCTGGTAGGGTCTCCCATGGCAAACTGGTCTTGGGTGAAGGCTCAGACAAAGAATGGTCCATAATGATGCATGTGGGAAGAAAAACATCACAGGACCAGTGTGTCCTGCCCGGAGGGTTACCGGGGCCCCACCCTGGAGCCAGGCCTGGGGAAGGGGCCTGTCAGTGAGCGCCTGGTGGCCGGGCCTTCACCCATGGGGTCCGGTCAGGTCCAGCCCGAGGCAGAGGCATAGTTCCAGCCTCCAGCAGGTCCACCACCTGCAGGAGGAACCATATGGGTCTGGTGCAGTGTGGATGGGACGGCAGGCCACTGCTGCCCCCCCGAGACCCGGAGCTGGATAAGCAGAAGAGGACGAGACGAGACGGGATCGTGGCAGATGACTACTGATTGGACGGGGCCTGAGGATGGAGCCGCCCACATTGCTCTGGTGGATGAATTCTCGCTGAGTGTATCCTGGTTTGAAGTGGTGAGCATGCCAACATTCCATGCTAATGCTAGCAAGCGAACTGCAGCTCTGTCCTGCGAAACCTTTCGACTTACGGATCTCATTGCATCATTCGGATATTGCTAATCAGGTTCACAATATGACCAGAGATGTGACCTAAAAGGGTTCAAATGAACCCACAATTTCTTCTCAGGTGGACTGTAATGCCCAAAGACGCACATGCTAACATATTTATGAGGCTCATCCTCACGTTCGCACCGGGATGAAGCGCAAGGCAATAGGCCTGATGGTTTGATCTGAGCTGCCTGACTAATTAACTAATGTACTGATTGATAAATCATCACACAATGCAGCTTAAAGCATTAGAGGTGATACATTTCCTCGCATGATCTTTAGTGATTTGCGCACACGCACACACACACTCAGACTCAGACAATAGCCGAGGTCCCCACAGGACAGTCTATTAGAGCTAATACCCACCATCCTCTGTGTATTGTTCTGTTCCTGATGATTACACAGGGAACATCCCATGTTACAACACAGCCGATCGTCT
Organism: Dactylopterus volitans; assembly: GCA_901007715.1. Taxonomy (NCBI): domain Eukaryota; kingdom Metazoa; phylum Chordata; class Actinopteri; order Syngnathiformes; family Dactylopteridae; genus Dactylopterus; species Dactylopterus volitans. The sequence goes on along the minus strand of CAAKHG010038873.1, from coordinate 38,130 downwards.
CATATCACATAACCTATGTAAGAGATGAGGATGTGGATGGGTGGCTGAGGTGGGGGAGGGCAAAGCATTAATACTACTCAGTGGTGCGGTAAATTAATTTTGGATTGCTTCTCTGGGTTTGAACAAAATTGTTTTGTTGAGGGGAAAAAGGAGATTAAGGTTTTTAATTATACTGGGTAATTCATTCCACAAAATAAATCCCCGCTAAAACGGTCTCTTCTGAAGCAGAGATGTGTCAGCCATCTCGCGCTGGTGTTTGTTATTAAGAGACGACCGCCCGGCGCGTGCGTGCGTGCGCGCGCGCAGATATGCCGCCATCAGTCATGCTCGCCACGCCGCCGCCGCCGCCGCCACTTCCTCCGTACTGCACTTTACCGCCTGGTTACACTTCCTGTTTACGAGGGAAGCGCGGTCTTTTAGTACGAGTCGCAGTTAATAATGGATTTAAATAACTGTTAACTCCCCCTTTTCCTCCGCTTCACTCTCTCGGGGCAACACATTAATATTTGTCCTCGCTCCGACCAAAACCCACCTTGTCCATTTTCCAATTTGCTCGTCCAACACAGGAAGGAGGGAGAAAATTGAAGTAAATTACATCAGGTCTGTTTGCTCTATAATTTATTCATAATTGGACATAATTGAATGGCGATAACTGCTGAATGTGTTCTTTAGTGAGCTTCAGGCAATTAGAGGGGGGAATTACTGGCAATTACTGTTGACTTCTCCTGACATCCTACGATTTCCCGTCACTCCGGGTTCAGGTGAGCTGACTCCAACTGGCAGAAGTGTGTGTACCTTCCCCTAATAGTCACAATCGATCGGAATCGTGTTTGAATGGATCACAGCGGCCGGCTGTAAACACGAAAGAGAGGGAGCCGCCCGGAGACCGAGAAGTTACTCGAAAGTTACTTGCAAAATGGAATCGGTTACTCACGACGTTGGAAAAACCGGGCGGGGGGACGCAGATAAACACAATTTTAAAAGACAGCATTTTCTGCAGAGCCTGATTGTCATCACGACCAGCAACTTGTGTGTTCTGTCATCGCCAGGCGGTGTTTTATGCTACATTTTTGTGCAAATTGGACACTTATTCCTGCAAGAAGCATCCAAAAAATGCACTCTCATAGGTTACGTTAATGCTGCAGGCAAAAGTGGCCCAAATCCGACATTTTTGCCCATATGTGACCCACATCTGACCTCTTTTATGACCGTCTTAACAACACAAATCCCATTTTGCTCAAATCAGACGCAGGCTGCTTTCATATGTGGTCTCCAAGGTCAACCAGACCCCCTTTTTGTGACATCCCGAACATAATCAGGGTTGTGCGATATGATGCTTTAAAAAAACAGCTACAGTTCTTGTGTCCTCATTTGTGGCAGAGCAACGAAACACTCGTTGTCACTGTAGAGGAGTAAAAGTAACAGCTGCGACAATCACACTGACAAAGACTCTTAACATGTGTTGCTCAGTAACCGAAGCCTCTGAGGACACAAGCGGTGGCCACCGGATGTTGGCGCGTTTAATTCTGTTGCCGCGTTGGTGGAGGGAGGAACAGAAATATGTTTTAACATGAGGTGAAAAAAAAAAAAGCTTTGTATTGTGCTGTGACATCCTTTATGCGCCTGGTTGATCTTATTGTGACTGTCAAAATATGGAACCAAAACCTTCTCATCCCAGCTCCTCAAAGTCAAATCCATTTATCGGTCATATTGATTCACTCTTTTGAGTCTTTGTTACTTTTGGGTAAAAACAAAAGGAAGTTGTCTTAAGATTTTGATCATTGTAAAGTCCATCAGACCTTTTTATACTTAACAGATATTCCTCAAGCACATCTTAAATTACAAAGCACTTAGGTATTAAAGATTAATAAGTGATTTCTACCCTTTCATACTTGGCTAAGAGCATCTGAAGAACCTCCAGGAACTGTCACTGACATCTTTTATGTTTTAGCTTTAATGTTTTTTTGTTTTTTTTCCCTGAATCTTGGCTTGCACTCCCCAGCATAAAGCCCAGATAGATATTCTCATAAGAATACGCACCATTCGGCTCGCCTTGCTCTCTGGTCCAGGTAAAGCTGCCCTCACCTGAGCGGCAGTCACAGCCGAAACAGACGCAACCACTGGAGTCACAGTTCCCAGCCTTCTACGGCGCTCTCAGCGTTCCCAGTTGGTGTACCTCGCCAACTGCCACTGGACTGAAAAGTTCTGCCCCTGAGGGGGATATACAAAGCCCCCGACGGGAGCGTCAGTCATGAGGTCGTCTTGCTGCCTGCTGCCGTGCTGAGGACCCGCTGCTATGCCTGTTATGCCCACCCCGATCTCGAATAGGTTGCCTGGCTGAAGCCGTGCCCATCCCCTAAGATTTGAAGAAACTTCCCAGTGGCATTATGAGACGTTTCAAAGTATGTACGGTTGCACAGGAACGATATTGTTCTATATGCCGCTCTGTAAAAAAAAAAAAAATTCCTCTCCAGGCTGCATGTAGTGGTCTATTATAGCGTCATCGTTTGGGATATCAGGGGGATTATGGTTCCCCCCTCAGGAACCGATTGTTTCATGTCAGCCAACTGCGCGTACAACGTTCCCTTGACTCTGGCTTAGTCGTGCAGCCTGGTGTATGGCAGCCACTTCCTCCTCAGTCTCAAGAGCTCTCTGGTCTTCCCAGCAAATGCATTTCTAATTAACATCAAGAATGCCGGCGGTGTCTTACGCGGGCAGTGGCCCGAAAAACATGGTGCCAGAATTTGGTTAAAACAGTTTCGTGTGAGTAGGCTTAAGAGCCACAGAGGACCAGGTACGAAGCGTATGCATGTAACCTAAGCGATGCCTGTTTGATGTGCAACCTCTTTTAGCATATCAATACAGTGAATCATCAGTCAACCTTCCAAAGTTTACCAAATGGTTACAGTCTGAGTAGTCAGAAATATAAAAAGACTGTTGAACGGTACTGGTATGATGCAAGATTGGTTTGCCTCAACACTGGAGATGTATTATTCTTCGGTCAGGAATTGTAAAGCTGGCAGCAGACATGACCCTTTAAGCTAATCCAGGAAAAGAATGATATTTTTCTGAAAACCACTTGAAAAAGTCGCCATCAGCGTGAGGCTGAATCACTGCAGGAAACGCTTCATCGCCACTCGTCAAGCACTCAAACAGACAGCTGCAGGATGGGCCCGCAGGGTGAACTTGCCCTGGTGTCAAGGCAAAACCGGTTGCAAACCAAAACGGCAAACGCATAGGGCTGATTTTTTTCTTTTCTTGTGTATTATATTTCTCCCCTCTGTGGACCATCCCCTTATTGTGGTGGAGGAGTTTGAGTGTCCTAATTCCCGGAGCTATGTGGTCGGGGGCAGCGGCCCCTGGTAGGGTCTCCCATGGCATATTGGTCTTGGGTGAAGGGTCAGACAAAGAATGGTCCATAAAGATGCATGTGGGAGGAAAAACATCGAAGCACCAGAGTGCCCGACCTGGAGGGGTTACCGGGGCCCCCCTTGGAGCCAGGCCTGGGGAAGGGGCCTGTTGGCGAGTGCCTGGTCCTTCACCCATGGAATCCGGTCAGGTCCAGCCCGAAACAGAGACATGGGTCCGTCCTCCTGCAGGCCCACCACCTGCAGGAGGAACGGATGGCAGGCCACTGCTGCCCCCGCGACCCGGATAAGCAGAAGAAGACGGTACGAGAGTATTATATTTCTCTCTTACCTCCTGTCTTAGATTCTTCTCTTTATGGTGTTCTGTTAACCTCACCTCCCGAGCGATCCTGCACCTGAGTCACCCAGAATTCAAACCTGGCAAACTGCGGTTGTACACGCTGCCATTGTTTGATGCAGTCTGGACAACCTCCACCTCCTCCCGCTGTACAATAATGAAGCCAAAGTATCCCAGATGCAGAGATACAGAAAGATCTGTTAAACGTTAAGAAGAAACACTTTTTGTGGTTTGAAACAGAAAGTAGCGGTTGTAGAAAGTTAAATTCCTAAACAGAAAGCCAAAAATACAGAAATGCATCCACAACTACTGTTACTTCATTCAGAGCAGTCTTTTTTTTTCTTTTTTTAATGTATCAAATGACTATTTATTAAAATTAGTCAATTAAAACAACTACTTCATTAGTTTGGTCTAAATGCCTTCCATTAACATAGAGGAGGCAGGTTTATCACCTCTACTCCAGCAGGGGGTGGAGTTCTTTTCACCTCACTTCTGAGAAACTCAGCTTATAGCTTTTCCATACATAGTTTCTGTTTTGGGCCTTTGTTCTTTTTTTTTGTTTTTTTTTTTCAAAAATACACCAAAACGAGTGTAAACATGAAATCAAGTGACCTCAGAGATTAGTCACATCACGTCGCAGACATACACACATCTGGGATATCTATATCATCTACACACTTATCAATAAATTAAGTATACTCAAGTGTTTCTGGTCCTGATTCCGTAATGGAAACTTTCTGGATATCGAAGAGGAACCCCAAAACTGCAGTTCCTTAAATGGCCACTTGGGACTAGCTCAAAATATGAGTCAATCCCCACAGACCGCATATATTAAGATGCCCAACTGTGGCCTGTAGGAGTAAAAATGGCATTTAATGTCTGGTACAAAAAAAGTTTTGATCGATATGGCTAATTTACCAGGGGTTTAAATTTGATCAAGGGTTCAAGTGATGCCGAATTAGAGGCGTAGCGATGTAAAGCTAGCATTCCATAACCTTGATTGTCTGTCTGGAACCACAAAAATGAGTTATCCTGTCACTCGGGCAGGACCTCGCCGCGGCGGCGCCGTCTCCCAGTGTCGCCGACTCCAGTTCCAAATCCCGTCACCGGCGCCAGATGGCAGCGACCGAAAACTTTTGGCTTCGTTTTCGGAAATTTTTTGGCCTCGTTTTCCTACAGCGGGAGGAAATGCAGTAGCCCCCGTCCAGATATATACAGTCAGCGGCAAACATTGACAGAGTTGACACATGGGAGAGTGTACAGTATCCTGCTGTGTGGCCAGTGACCTCGCTCACTGTTGGCTGTGAATAATAGCTCTATTTACCACTGGTCATCTATCTCAGTCACTTCCCCGCTCACACACACACACTCCTTTCTCCCCTGTGCGCGCGCACACACACGGACACACACCTGGCTCGAGGACACGCGGGCGGCCCGGCCAGCAGGTATTTAAAGTGGAGGAAAGCAATCAGAGAAGGTTACCAGATTGTGGCTGCAACAGGATCCACTTTGCCCTCCTCTTCCTCTCCTCCCTCATGCGGCTCTGATTCCAGCCCTCCACTGCTCCTCCTTTCCTTCTTACCCTTGATATTTTTACTCCCAGACAGAAAAAAATGGCCTTAGAAACGGTTTTTTTCAAGCTTATCAACAATCATAATTGCTCAAAGTATTGAAAACAAATGTCTGCATTGTTGAAATCAATTCTGGATATACAATTATGAAGACGGTATGTCTTAACCCTCCATAAGTTATTTGAACAATTTTTAGTTTTTAAGATGTGTCCATTTCTACGAGCACAGTGCAAAGGTCTTTCAATAGTTTCATGTGCAATTCGAGCATTTGCCCACTCCCTTCTTTGCTATTATTTTCCCATTATCTCCAAATGCTCCATATCCATAAATTCCATATAACTATATTGCAAAATGAATGAATTATCCATCTTCCGTCGCTTTTATTTCAGATCGATTTGAAGATTCAAACCTGGGGTTGGTCCATTAGACTATTAGTTATGGATTTGCTCAAGCAGAGCTGTCTTGTCTTGTCATGGCACTTTATTCCTCCGGAGGCGATAGTGAGTGTCAGTAGTGTGGCGCAGCTTTGGCGCCTCTGTGATCTCCCTCCGGACATCTTCGCAGGTTTTTTGGGGGGTTTTTTTTGGGAGTCACTTTTATGCCAAAGGAGCAGTGACTGTCCCAGGGAGAAAAAATTATTGAAACAAAAATTTTCAGCTGTATCAGCATACATTGATGTTTCCCGGCAAAAGTTATTCCTGCTTTAAAACAAAGCGACTCAGAGGGCAAAGTGGCTCAGCTGCTTTGATTGGCCATTCGTAAAGTTGCGCATTTAAAGAACACAGTCGCACTTGCATGCATCAAAACTCATCCTTAGTGTAATCTAATACTCTCAACCCTGAGCATGTGTTAGCATTAGCCTCCCTCACGATGCTAACGCTGGCCATTCTATTTAGCCTTCAACACTTTCCAAGTAGTGCGCAAAAGAAGATTCCTTTGAGTGCCAAAAGCGGTCACGTTTAGCTTTTCATGGAAAATGGCCGCATTGGATTGAGCACTGGCATGTGCGTTCTGGCCTCTGCTGGACAATATTGAAATTAAGATGCGCGTTTTTGCGCTTTTTAATTAACAACCTGCTCGGAATGCTTTACAAGCTGAACTCAAAATATCCGAACTCTGCCCACTCGAGGCTTTTTGTTTCATCTTAAACATTAGACAACGAGAATCCACTGTGATCTCAGTGACTGCACTTTGCCAAACTGTTTGGAGTTCCTAAAATATTCTCCACTCTTATTTATTGTTTGTACTCTGTCTTTCAAACTTGTCTTTATTATGACACTGTGTTGCTGAGCTCTTGGCCAGGTCGCCCTTGTAAAATGGATCTCATCATTTTTATATTTCTATATTAGGGTTTACTGTCATATTAGCATATTTCCTCTAAATTGAGAAAATGAATGCTCATAAAATAAGGGAAATCAAAGGCAAATTGTGCTGTCGTCCATGATATATGTATCTAGGTATGTTTTTGTTCAGGCATGTATGGAATCTCCTATACGCCTCGGTGAGCAGTCTTCAGGTCGAGGTAATTGCCTGCGCGTGTGTGTTGTTGTTGTTGTTTTGTTTTTTAACCTTTATTTATCAAGGTGAGTCGGCTGAGAAGCTATTCTCATTTTCGCCGACGACCTGGCCAAGCGGCTAGCACAAAAGGCAGTCACAAGAAAGCACATCATAGAAAAAAACTACACAATTTTACACCATACGATACAAAAGAAAATCATGTGTACGGTAATTACGCTGAGCTGCGTTAAAAAAGTAAACGACTAGAAGCAAGTGCAGCGGTCGCGCGTGTGTCTGGATGAGCTGCGACCGCGCCGGTGGCTTTTATTTCAGAGGGGCTCCGGGGCCGTGTTCACCAGTGTGTGCGCGCGTGTGCGCTGGCGAGGAGCTAATCGCTGTTGTGGGCTGGGTTAGCGCCGTGCCCTTGACATGTGTTTGACAAGAGCTCAATGTGTAAATCCATTAATTACCACCAGTTCGCGCCGGTGCTGCGGTCGCCGCCGCCGCCGCCCGCCACCGCTCCTGGCGCTACAACCCCGGGACTGCTGCTAGCAGCACCGGGAGCAGCTGGGGGAGGTGGGCAGGGTTTGGAGCGCCGGTGCAGGCTGGCTTGATGAGCAGGGGGGCTTAAGGAATTGAGATGATGGCGTGTGGGCAGACGGCGGCCCCTCAGCAGCGCAAGTGAAAGGCCTCAGACGCTACCGGTGGCCCTGTAAAGCACCTGAGCACTTTCCCTTTGTCCTGTGTGCTCGCTCGGTTTTGCTCGCTGTGTCTGACAAGTGCAGGGTTTTACACACACGCGCTTGCTCGCGCGCGCGCACACACACCCAGAGTTTTAGTCATTTATTTGAGAGTGATTAGACTCCCCAGAGGAAGAGCCTCAGTGGCAGACAGATTCATTTCACCAAATTAGACCTTATTGTTCTGGGCTGCACTGACACAGAGCTCTGTGCGTGTGTGGGTGTGTGGGCGTGTGTGTGTGTGTGTCGGGTTGGCTGGCGGTTGTGTGTGTGGCGGGTACAGGGCATGTCGCAGTGGACCAGTCATACCGCTACTTGACAGACTTGGCTTCGTTTTGAAGACGCGGCTCCCGTGGAGCGCGCGCGCACGCACGCACACACACAAAGACAAACGCAATAATGTCATGTGCACACACACACACACACACGCACGCACGCACAACCGTAAATGTGCTCTGTGACCACAAAAATTACAACAAGGGCTCATCAGTCTGTAATATCTTTACATTTGTGTTTCTTGGGCCGAAACGTCCATTGGGGTTGAATCCAGTGTCCCCACTGCGATACACCGCTGCGCCCATCAAACATTTAATCTGTATTTGAATATTTTACTCACTCGGGATGGAATTTACGGATGCATTTATTCAGTAAAACAACAGTCTAATATATGGGAAAGTTCAATCTGCTGTTGGATTTACATCCCACCGATGTAAATAATGAACCTTACCCCTAACCCTCAGGGACGCTGTTTAAATGTATTTGAGTAGAACCCGAGACTCCGGAGACGATAACAAATGCCGCCATGTTCGCTCCGTCTACCATTCCCACTTGATTTTTCCTTCTCCGCCATTATGGCTGCTTTATAGTTTGATGTTATTTTCAGCAACAGCTCCACCACATTGTGAGTCCAGCGTGCAAAGAAATCTCCAGTCTATTACCTCTTCCGGAGTGATTTCATCAAATTCAACTCGATTCGGTTTTATTTGTGTGACCTAGATTTCGTAAATCTCATCGCCTCGGCGGACTTCGCAATCGGCACAGCGAGCGACTCCCTCAACTTATTTCTTCAGGTGTCTCATTTCAACTGCAGCTGACATCCAATAACATCCATCCAATTCATTAAAAACGTTCTGTAATTTTCCGCTTCTCCCTTTTGTGTCGTTGTTGCCGCTAAAGCTTCCAATTAATCTCTAATCTTACTGGTCTTACTGTAAATATACGGTGTAAATAAAGCATTATAATCACTGAATGTTTACCATGGAATACAGTATAATTTGATGCCCCTGCAATTAATTCTCCCTTCAGGGGTTTTATGTTGATTTTTTTATTGAATCTTTTTGAGAGAGGTGTTGACATATTTTAATGATTGTTGGACTGTAATTGATGACGCTGTTGAACTGTACTGGGTTACACTGAGAGGTGTCCCCAAACTTTTGTCAGGCTAGCGCATATGACTGGGATAATTAAAGTATGAGACCTGTAACACATCCAATAAAAATTCAACATAAAACTAGTCCTCAAGGGAGAGTTTACTGCAGGGCTGTTGCATTGTATTCTGTGGTACAAATGCAGTGGTCATAACGCTATTCGTGATCGTTGTATATAAACTGGACACCATGACAGCTCCTCAAAGTGAAGCCAGTCGCCCTCTGGTGGCTGAGGGCAGAACATGTCATAAACCCTGCCTCTAACATGTCAGTCCTCATATAACTTTTTCACAAAGACAATTTTCTGCCGTTTGAGGTAGTTTCTATCATGCCGATGTTTGTTCACGTGTTTTTTGATTCTATAAAAACAGGGCCGTGACGTCGTGATCGGCGACTGCTGCGAGTGAAACAGGTCGCCTCCGTTTCGGAATTTGCACACCAGAAAGTCAAGAGGACGCTTAACGCTTGTTTTTCTATAACCATTATTGTCCGATTTTCAATCGCAAAAAAAAAAAAAAAAATGTTAGCTTCGCTCCTGTGCAGCCGGAGGGAATGGAAGGCGCGTTGTCCGTGCGCGGTCTTTGGTTCTCACACGTCAAGTCCTGCACAAGCAACCGCGTGTCAGACAGGCAGACGCCGGACGCGCTGTCAGTGTGCTACCTGTGCTGGGCAGCGTGATTAATGGCGGCATTAATAACCACGTTAATGCCGCGATGGGAAAAAAAAAAGAGCCGCGACCATGACCACGAGCCTCCCCGACGACGTTAAAACCGCACCGCACTCCGATTTCGCACCGCCACAAATGGCCGGCTCTCTCTCGAGATGGCGCTGATAACGAATGAGCGCTCAAATGCGTGTGTGCGCGTGTGTGTGTGAGTTTGCTGTGCTTAGCATGTTTATTTAGCTCATTATTTTGTGTTAATTAAGTTGGAGTCCTTGGCCATTAAGGCATAACAGCAGCATCTGCTGCAAAAGAGGAAAACCCTCTCTTTCCTCTCTCATTTTCTCCCAGCTTTCATGCATACTCACACACACACACACACACACACACATGCAGGGCAGCATTTTGAAACATTTAATTACAAAAGAGGACAACAGGGAGGATGGGAATCAGAGGAGGGGGAAGAAAAAAAAAAGACAAAGTAGAGGACACGGGTAAATCTTTTAATGTTCCAATTAATGAAGTACACAGGAGGGCGGGAGGGGCGCGAGCAGCCCAAAAGGACATCAACATCTGGCCTCGACCTGAATTAAAAGCCTATTTTGCTGTTTTAACACCCATAAAATAAGCGCTGAAATAGGCTGTAAGTGGCGTCAACCTGCTTTACACCTCCCCGCTGTGTACTTCGTCTATTTTTCTACCCCCTGCAGACAGCTCAGTGTGTTCGTTTGTACTATAATATCAGCACAGATAGTAAATACTTTATGGTGTTGGTGTCACCGGAGAGATCCCACCCCCGCCGCCGCCGCCGCCGCTGCCACCTTCACTGCATCTCAAATTTGTCAAATATAAAATGTGGTGAATCAGAGCAGAAATGCCCTGTGTGGCGCTTCATCATCCGGGGCTGTTAAAGCTCAGGAGCGACTCCTGGATAGAACAGGGCTCTTTCATGTTATTGTATAATTTGACCAAGGCAAAATATTCTGTTTAAACCTTCCGCAGATTGCGGCCCTCCAGGCTCGTTTAGTATGACTAATTGATAAGTCTGTTTCAAACACCATTACCATCATTGCCCGCATGCTTTCATGCGTCATTCGCGTTGGCATCAGCAGCACAGCCACTCGCGGGAGGCGCTCAGGGACAAACGGCCACCCCAAGGAAGGAGGAAGAGGAGTCAGAAGTTTCAGCACCGACAGATACGGCAGCGCTGGAGAGGGTTGTAAACTTTTAGGTGTTACGGAAAAGACTAGCGTAGATGCAAAGATGGCGGAGGTCCGGGTGGCCCTTGAATACGGTCGCAACAACGCGTCCAGGGTGTCAGGTGACGTGGTTACACTGCCTCCCCCCCTCCATGACTACCGGAGGTACTGCTTCACATCCATAAACTTTCCGAAAAACATGCCGACATCGAGAGGGAATGAACGCGGAGTCAAGACTGAACCAGGAAACAATCTGTTCCTTTTTCGTCTTTCAAAAGCTTCTCCTTAAACACGACATCCCGTCAAGAAATGAGCTTGTCCACACGAAACCGCTGGGAAAAAAACTGTGCTATATAGGCCAGGCCTGCACCGCGAAAAAAACAGAGAAGAAGACATGGAGATGTGCATAAAACTCACACACGAAGAAGAAGATGAAGATGGCAGCTTATATGTACGCATGCGTTAAAAAAAAGGAGACGTCAGTCCGTAAAAGCCACAACAAGCTCAGTAGCTTCTGAAGCACAAACGAACACTGTAATCCACCATTGTCGCTGTTGTCAGCGGGGTTAGCGCGTGCGGAAAAGACGCATTTGCGCGCTAGCCGCACGTGCAAGACTTAAACTTGTTAGTTTGTTTTGTTTTGGGGGTTTTTTTGACAGCAAATCAATTGCAGGGAGCAACAGAGGAAGAGGGAGCGGCCACATCGAGCGTTTAGATGAGGACCTGCAGGCGGCGGGCTGCCACTTCAGCTTCTCGACATCCTGGCTCCTTTCAAAGCGCTGCGCTGCGAGGCCGGCTCGAGATGAGAGCTGCAGGATTAAACCGAAAGTGATGTTAAAGTTGAAGGTGTTGTCGGATCAACCGAGACTGAAGTTTCGCCCCGTACTTTTCCGCTGAGCAAGAAGATCTGGAGGCGACGTGACCGTACCTCAACATCAAACTGAGCTGGGCATTTTGATTTCTCAATTTTATGTTTTTTTAAAGTTATATTTGCCGCGGTCTAACGATTTTAGGTGGATTGACGTTTTTCACCCGCGTGGAACGAGGCATTTTGGGAGCTCAAATATGCACATTTTTGAAGCCGGGTACAAGAGTGATCAACTCTCAGAGTGGCAAAAACAACCACTTGGTTATGGATGATCGACTGATTTCCTCCGTTGCTCGTCATAAGTAATGTGGCCACTAGGGGGCCTCCCTCGCTATCAAACATCTAGGGGCACTGGCTGAAACGACGGCTCGTTTTTTTTTCTTGGAGGACACATCTACAAGCGTCGGGCCTTTTGCATCAGCTGTCAAGAGTCCAAAAGCGCTGTTAATTTGTTTTGTTGTCTTGCCTCGCCGGATCCGGAGCTCGTTTTTAGGCTACACGGAAAAGACAAAAAAAACTGCCTCTACGCCGCCGATATATTTTCAGCTCGAGTTTTATTATGAGGAGCGTGCGCCCGTGTGCGTGCGTGCGCGCGTGCGTGCGTGCGTGCGTGTGTGTGTGTGTGTGTGTGTGCATAAAAGAAAACATAGATACAGGGCTATCCAGTGTAAATATTTGCAGACAGAAATGAGGTGGAGGTGCCAAGCCAACCGCCGGAATATTAACGAGTGACTGAGACAAAGACGCTGCCCCCTCCCACCATCACCTCCCTCTTACTTCCCCTCCCTCTCTGGACACTTTTCCTCTGTCAGTCTCAACTTGCACATCCATCCCTCCCTCCGTCTCTCTCTCTCTCTCTCTCTGTCTCTCTATCTATGTCTGTCTCTCTCTGCCACAGCGTCTCTTCCTGTCTGGCTCTCTCTCCCTCACCCCGTCATTTAAATGCTCCTTTTTTTTTCTTTTTTTTCTCCTCGCACAGAAGCAACTTTTAATCATTTTTGCATTTTTTTTTTTTTGCTCTTCTTTATTAATTTTTCTCCCCAGAGATATAAGCACAGAATTGAGTCTGCAAGGAGGAGGAAGAGGAGGCGGAGGAGGGCGGGGGTGTTACATCTGTATTAATGTTTCATATATTCCCCGGCATAGGAGAACGAGTTGATGATTATTTCATGTTGTCGTCTTTTTCACGCTTTTTTCATTTTTTCTTTCTGTCCTCCTTTTTTTTTTGTCTCTGAGGTATCAAGGAATTGGTCATTGTCACCTATGCAGCAGCCATCAGAGAGAAAGAGGTCAGCAGAGGGCTCCTGTCCAGGCATACACACGCGCACACACACACACAAACACACACACACACTCTGGTTAGGTTTTTTTTTTTTTTTTTTGGCCACCTCATCAGACAGTCCCACTTCAAATTGTTTCTCCATTATTTACTCCTGTCTTCCTCCCTGGCTCACATTCATATGAGCTTTTATTGGCATGTGCGTTAAAGTTGCATTACATCGAATCTAAATCCCAAATTATTGAATCGCGCGCATAAATATGTATTTATCTGTGTGATTTTTTTTTTCTATTTGCATTTTTGAAAGTTTTATAACATAGAAAAGACAAGAAAGCATAATACAGAATAATCGGAGAACGTGATAAAAAATAAAACTAATTCAAATAATTGCATAAGGCCTCAGTCACAGGATACATTTTGATCAATTTATGCACTCTGTATCATAACAACAAAAACATGTCAACTGAGTACTTACTTACAGTTGCATATGCCTAGATTCAAAAACAAAGACAATGAGGAGTTGTCAAGTATAAAAAGCAAACAAGAAAAGATGTATGTATGTATGTATAATATATATAAGAAAAATATCTTATAAATCATTAGAGATGTTGTTTGTTATATACCTCACCCATTTCCCCATATTTCCTCCAAAATATAAACCTGATTTCTGATTCTCATTGTTGTTTTTTCCATTCCACATGTCGAATTTACAAGATCCTTCCATTTGGAGCTACTTAAATTATCATCTCTGAACCAAATTCTTGTAATTTCTTTCATTAACGCTACTTTCATTATTAAAAACAAATGTACATCATTCTACCATATTTCCTGGAAGTTTTCCAAGTAATAGGACTAATGGATTTTTATTCAAAGAGATGCCAAAGATATTTGACAATTCTCTAACAGGATCTTCCCAGAAACCGCCTAAAACTTTACGTGACCAAAATACATGAACCTGGTGTGCTATTTGCGCCCCGCATTTCCTCTAACAATTGGAGGTTAAATTCCCTTAATATATACTTTGAATTTGGGGTGTCTTAAAACACTGATTTATAATCTTCCATGCAAATTGTCTCCAGTAGTTTGAGTTAGTTGTTTCATGTATTTTTTTACGCATTTGTTCCCAATCTTCTGGTGATATATTACAAGGAATTTTATTTTCCCATTTGTTTTTTACATCGAGATCCATTTGTTTATCCCGATTAGCTTGTATTATTTCAACTAATGTAGTTAAGGGTTTTAAGTACCACAGTTGTATATCTTAAGCATGTATCTTATCAAGGGGTTTATTTCTTGAATATACTGTAGTTCCTTTGTAAAACATCAAATAGACAACTTCTCATGTATGAATTTTAGGTACAAAGAAAGCGTGGTTGAGTAAATGTAAGCTTGTGGACGTATGAATTTCAAAAACCCAAATTTCTATTGGCATGTCCAGTGTTATGATCCGGCAATGCTGGATTGCATCGAAATCGCAGAAATTTCCATCCCTATAGTTTAACAACAGGCACTTTATGGGATCATTTTCATATTATATCAAAGTACACTGCATATTAGCGCTAATTTGTACATGCAAATACCTTGAACGACGGGCAGTTACCACATTCCGTGCAGCTATGGATCAGCAGTGTAGAGTTTCAAGTATAATTCATTAAAATGAGTCCGTCTCATCCCCTTCAATCGTCTCTACAGCGACATTATTGAATCATATTGTCTTGACACTTGATTTTTTCTTCTCATAATAAATTCTAATAAAAATATATCCCTGTCTGTGTGACAACAAGACGTTTATGAAAACTCACTCACATGTTGGGGAATTGTCTCTTTTTTTTTTCTTTTCTTGTCTCTTGAAAAAAAAAAGGCCTTGATCTCAGTAACACTTCTTGATTAAATAAAGTATGGATCAAACACACACACACACACACACACACACACACAGAAGGATTACAAATGTCATTTGGAGAGAAAAGGAGGGGAAAGCTTTAAGAGAAAAGGAGGGGAAAGCTTTAATATGCTGCAGCAGGGGCTCGCTGCCCCTCATCTGTGGGTGTGTCACGTTTTAATTTCTTATTCTTAAGATTAAAAAGCTGGTGAGTTTACACAATTTTACACACATGTTATGTGGGTGAAGCAGTGAGAAAGAACCCAGATAGACTGGCAAATTGTTTCACGTTTCACACTCCAAACCAGCAGGGGGCAGCGTATGACACGAGGGTTGGGTTGGCCATTGCGAGGAAGAAGGAAATGCTAACTTCCTTAGCATGAGCTGGAGGGCAAATCTCTTGCCAGTTGATTTAGATTTCAGCAACAAAAGATGTGGACTGAAGTCACTTCGGCATCCCTCACTGGTCGGCGGACCCCCTGTGGAAGCCTGGAGTTTGACTTTTTGCCGTCACCGTGTTGGACTTTTTTGCAAACAGAGGCGACAAGTTGGACAAGTAGTTGGGACAAGAGAATGAAGCTGACTCAGCCTGGATGGCAGACATCTTGTCAATCATGAGGTAGCCACACCCTAAATTATACATAACCACGCATAATAGCCTTTTTTTTCCCCCTACAGGGGGACAATAATTTACTCAATGAACACCATGCTGTGTCGAAGAAGACTGGAAGCTAGTGATTATGACCATAATCATTTTAAGAAAACTGCTTACAGTGGCAATAAATCTGGCGAGGGTGAGGGACACGGTTTGACTTCGCTTTGGAACCACAGGTGTCGGCCCCTGCTGGCAGTTGGACAGAATGCAGGATTAAAGTACTTAACAGGGTTCACTTTTCAGACCCGGGTGGTGTTTTTCTTCTTTTTTTTTTCTCTTGCGCAATCCACTGATGCATCTCATCACATCACGAGTCCTTTGTATGTTAATTCTAACGCCTCTTGAGGCACCAAGTGGAATTACACGATCAGGCGACCCAGCGCTAGTTTTTTAATAAAGCACCTTCATTTCTTTCTTCTTTTTGTCTTTCCTTGTTTTTATTTTCATTTCTTCCCACTTTTCTCTCATTACCTTTCGTTTCCACAATCTGTCTTTACTCCTCCTTCTCTCGGTACTTAAATTACATTCTGGATTCTGCTTTTCTTTTTCTCTCTTTGCTGTTTTTTTTTTTTCCAATTTACCAAACTAATGTTTTTGGATCAAAATTTTAACCAGGTTTTATAACTTATACAAGAGTTGGGAGGTTATGATACAAATAATCGTGTGTATTAGGCCATTGTTGGTAATTTTGCAGACAAATGAGTCATAAGTGCAGTTTTTCTTATCTCACTTCCTTTTTTTTGCAGCTATGTGATTGTTTCTTAATATTTCAGGTAGGTTTTGATGTGTTCCTTTTGAATTTTTCCATTCACGTGAATCATATTGTTATTGTTCCATATAAAGAATAATATTTCGAATCCATGGCAGATCAACCTCTGTTAACTGACAGCCCATGTAAAAAACATAATTTGGCCACCAGAAATCAGGGCATTAATAACATTAATAAGAACCTATCCATATTAGCATGCTCCACGTTACCTCACCACCAGAGAGACAACTTGAAATGATCACTTGTAAGAATTAAAGCATCACATTAAAAATAGGCGCGTTTTTTCATGTTATTTGTGGTCAGTTCAATTCTGACGATTGGAAAAAGTGAGGGGGGGGGTGTCCAATCTTTGATACACAGTAAACCATTATGAAAATTATAATTGGGACTATCTATGTTTGTACATGCCCAGGTACACAATATGTGCTATGAAATATTAATGTCTGGCGGTGCCGGTATCCCCTTGTAGGTTGATTATTTAGTGCAGGCCTCCCATCGGCATATGCTAATAAATAGACAACGCCGGCATGTCTGTTGCAGCCCATTCAGCATGCTCACCGAATTAAAAATTGATATAGCTTGTGGCCCTCACATATAGACTCACATATCCAGCACCTTGATAGCTGTATTTCATGAGTACCTACAAGCCCCCGGGGACGGGGGTGGCTGGCTGGCTGCCGGTGCCAAATCACAAGACAAGACAAGGGTGACAAATGCGGTTATTTGGTGAATTAATGGGAAAAGACGTGACCCTGGGACGGCGCTCGCCGGCGCTTGCCGGAGCCGCGTGAGGGCTGGAGCAGAACGGGACGCTCGTGTGAATGAGCAGGTAAAAATCAATCGGTCCTGGTGGTGTTTTGAACACAATCAGCGTGTGAGGGGACAAAAATC
The DNA here is from genome assembly GCA_901007715.1 of Dactylopterus volitans. Taxonomy (NCBI): domain Eukaryota; kingdom Metazoa; phylum Chordata; class Actinopteri; order Syngnathiformes; family Dactylopteridae; genus Dactylopterus; species Dactylopterus volitans. Next base: position 20,986 of record CAAKHG010038873.1, on the reverse strand, counting down.
GAAGCGCTGGGAATTTCGAGCCCCATCCTGGGTCATATTTTTGAGGGCAGATTGTGTTCCCGGTTAGAAACGTGACGTGATTTGGCGGCTGGTCATGTGGGGTTTTTTTTTTTTTTTTCTTTTCCGACAAATAGGTCCAAATTGATAACCTCCCACGCTGAAAATAACACATTAAGCTGAAATTGCGTTGACCTTGACTGCCTCTCTCCGACGCCTTCGTGGACGGATGGGAGGCTGTGCTTGTGTGCGCGTGTGCGCGCGCGCGCGTGTGTGTGTGTGTGTGTGTGTGTGTGTGCGGTCACTTGACCCACACGAGGAAACGGATCGCATGCGACGTCGGCGCTGTAACACATCAGGTGTAGTCCGACTGTCAGCGTGATCAAAGCTGTTAAGTCTGCGGCGTGCTCAGCTGACAGCCTGCTTCTAGCAGACTAACAGTGCCGAGGGCCCCCCGGGGGTTGTCAGTTATTAATATTACAAATAAGTGTAATCTCAGCGCGGCCTTGCATCAGTCTCCCTGCAAGCAGTCAAGTCTGCCATCATGTGGCGTTCAGGTGACATGAGCGGCCAGGACAGGCAGGCCAGTGTGCAATTTTTAGATTCAAGCAAATGTTCATGAGACGGTGCGTCACTGTAATTCATGATGAAATTAATGTAAGCAATGAAGATCCTTCATTATGTTGGTGGATTCGGTGCTCATGGGTCCTCGCCCGGTCTGTAGGAATTCAAGAGTTACATTTGATCTATCTCACTTTATGTAATACTAGTTTTCTTCTTCTTCTGATGTTTCCTTAAGTTTTGTTACTACTACATGCTTAAAACTATAAAATCCATTTAAATACCACAGGCGTGCTTCAACATATATTTTTTTAACCTTTTAAACGTTTTAAGATACACTGGACATGCTTTGGCGTCGTGCGCGCGTTCTGCTGGTTCCGCATGCTTTGAGCTGCAGAAGCCATTCAGAAATGAAAATGTTCAGCTTTTGGTAGACGTTTATTCTTCCATTCAGCTTCCCAATAACTACGATAGTATTGAGATTTTGCTTGCTTTGGCGTTGCTAAGGCTGAGCTCGATTGTGTGACGTCCTCCAGGCACGTGTGCTCCAACGTTTAAAAAAAAAAAAAAATGAATAAGCTAAGCAGGAACATAAAGCACAGAAGCATAATAGGCATAGAAATAGGCGGCATTTGTCAGTTTAGAATAGCACGTGTCTGCAGCACCTGTGCTGATTTGATTATTAAAGACATGTGCGAAGGTGTGAACAAGGAGAGCATGAAATAACTGATACAACACAGGCAGAGGAACCAGTGGAGTTGTAAGAATTAATATGTCGGAAATAATGGGGAGGAACTCGATTTGATTTTAGCAATAGAGTCAGCTGTAGCTCGAACTGGTTTCAAGTGAATTAGCTAGTACTAATTCACAATCCATTATCCATTTGCAATTATGTCTGATACGAATAATAAAACTCAGCTGTACGCAGAATTTTGGTGCGGCGAAATATATATATATATATACGCGCTAATTTCATTACCGCGACGATAATGGGCACCTAAGTGATGAGGGTAGAAGGGCGGATGACGAACGCTCAGAGACAAATGAAGAAACAGAAAGGACATTTGTTACAGTAAATGAGATTATAAAAGGCAGCTTTCAGATCTGCAAATGTGAGAAATCCCTAGTGCAAATGAGAGAATGAAATGCGACTCGGGAGCGATGTTGATGCGCCTTTTGTCATTCATGAGCTGAGAAGGGGATTCCGAAACAAGTGCAAAAGCGATGGCTCCCGCAGACGATTGCGTGTGCTGGATAGCGTTTAATTTGAGCGAATTTTGTGGCGGCAGCGTTGTTGAAGCCGCATCGGATCTGGGAGCAAGGCGGCACTGCAGTCGTGTGGAAATGAACAGTTACAAGCAGTCCAGATCGTTCTCTCATTAAAATTTTATTCTAAAAGTGACAAATCCTAACAAAGACTTTTCATATAGAGCAGCTCGACACCATGCGCCGTAAATCTACCCGGCAGCAACTCCCCCATGAGCCAGGATGGCGGGCATGGTGCCGGGGAGAAAGATGTCCGTTTAATGGGTGGAAACTCTGGAAATCTTCGACGGCCATCGGAAGGAAGGAGGATGTAGCACAATGCAAAAAGAGCTCTGTCATGGCAATAATAATAATAATGAACTCATAACAAACCACCAGGGCTTTTCACAGGTCAGTGGGAAAAAATAACCTGCTGGGTCAGGGTCACGACCTCCAGAGCAAAATTTGGTCCAAATTCTGATGCCCATTAGCCACCACCAGGATGGGAGCTCCTCTTCCTGGGGTCCACGCAGCTTATGATAACACAACAGTATAAGACGATAGTGTAAAAAGACTACGACATGAATATTAAATGAATATGAAGAAGCCGAGTACTGAACAAAACTAACAACAAAGACATCAATGACAACAAATACCGACATTGTATAAAATATGCACAGGTCTTAATTAGCAAACTTGAACAAGAGCTTGTAGAGTGTATTAGTCCAAAGGAGAGTTACATCAATCAAACACAACATTATGACGCCTGTATGTTTACCATAAAAGAAAATAATTCCACTAGAGGTGTTGACATATGGTATTTTAATTTGGTTATTGCGACTGTAATTTATGCTGTTGAACTAGAGTAGGTTATATTGAGGTGTCCTTCGTATTTTGTCACCGCAATGCATGTGAGTGGGATGACCAATATATTAGGGACACCTCTCAGTATAAACCAGTTGTATTATACTATATTATACAAACATTCAGCAGTGATAATGTTATGCTTGAGCGGTGTAGACTTCCTGCGTGTTTTATCCCACACTTCTGATTTCTCAAATTAAGACTCATTAGACCATACGTTGTAACTTTTTTATTTATGCATAGACATCTGATGAAATACTGAATGTTACACACTAAGAAAGAGAAAATTACTCATCGTCAGGATAACCGAAAATGTAAAACATGGAGAGGAAAAAAAAAAGGTGAAAAAAAAAAACCATGATTGGTATCATACTGGAAGAAGCTCCATCACATCATATGACTTATTTTCAAAATGTGATTTCGAGCATCTAACATTCGTTTGAATAATTGATCAATGAAGAAAAGGCCTAGCTTACACTTTCCTCACTGATGATGTTGCCTGTTTTTCGTGTGCGTTTTCAAAGCGCATGTAAATCCTGTGGGTCTAAAGGGATCTCTGGGTTTAAAACTCATTAAGCCCATAAACATCTGGGTCTCATGCGCGGAAAGTTCCAGAGATTCCAGTTGACTCTTTAATGATGCCTGAGCGATCGTCAAGTTGCTGCTGCTTGTCCCTGCACGTATCAAACAGAAGACTCCCCATCATGGACATATACAGTATATAAAGTGGAAAGCCTTACAGCGCCTCAAAAGGGAAGCCAAAAGAGCTCCATCACCCCCTGGTGGCTGACTGCGGTATCGGCAACAACCCCCTCCTTCTCCATGTCAGTGGATGGACAAACGAGAATGACCAAACTACTCTTCATATAATCAAAGCTCAGGGAAAAGTACCAGAAGTCACAGATGTCACATATAAGTCTTATTCAAAGTTATATGCGATACAGTCAAGAGGACATGTAAGATACGAGATAACATCGATACCGTGGCTCGAATGACATCACCAGCACAAGATGGCAGCCTTCGCATGAGGATGTTTTGGCTTCATTTTTTTTGTGCAGCTGGAGGGAGAGGAGATTACGGTCTATAAACTATCAACTTTCCATGACGCAACAAAGGCACGTCTCTGTCGTCTTGCTCGCTTCGATTTGCAGCGGAGGCTCGTCGAGTCAAAGGTCATCCCCTCACGCCTGTTCCAATCGGAATAAAACAGCCGGCTGGGCTCGATGAGAAGCCAGTGTGAAACTTGTTTATGCCTTTAATTGTACTCATCTGGAATACTGCGACATGTGTAGAAATACACCAAAAAGGCATCAAATCTCCTGGAATTATTCAAAGAAATAAAGCAGCATCACCCCGATTACAGCTCATTATTTTTCACTCAACAATTCTCAAAGACCCGGTTAAATGGATTTGAAATGCTGCGACCATGTTTCAGACACACACTTCGGTCGCCACAGGCAAAGCTCAACTTGCCACTTGCATTTGGCAGCGTGTGTGATACCATCTGGAACCACGCACAGTTTTTCACGTGGCCCTTCACTGGTTTATACGATTTCATACCACCCTGAAAAACACGTTTCAGTCACTAACTTCACCTAAATTATATCAAGAAAATGTGGCTAAATACATTTCATGAACTGAACTTAACATGGCGACATCATGTGACGTCATAATGTCATTCCATTGTCACGTCACTTCATGAGTCATGTGGCTCATCAAAGACAGACGGCGAAGATGTGCGTTTGAGCTATTAGCAACAACACGGTCCTGCAAGCATCAGCTATGACTTTAAAAAGTGAAAATTGAATTTAAATGGTGCCACGTTTTTACAACGGGCAACTAATAAAGCGTGACTGGCAGCCGGCACAGACCTCGGCATTAGCTATATTTTTGCGCCACCGAATTCACAGAAAAACATTTAACTTCATGTGCTGCTTTACAGCATTGTCGCTAGCGTTCATGCATGTACCGTCCAGTTATTCAACATTCTGAAAAATGAGGAAGTGCCAAGAATGCAGAATAAGACACCAGCAGTGGTAACGTCCTCCCTTTAAAAGGGAGCACATGGATTTCCTGATGTGTTTTGTTTGCTGTTTGTACATTTTTGGACATTCGACATCACAACATTTGCACTTTAGACCCATTCCTCTCAACATATTGCCGTTTAATTCCCATATATATGGATTGACTGACGTGTAAAATTGGTATAGTCCCTCTTAAATTGATTTTTTTTTTTTACATGGTAAACACCATTACTGTATGTTCACACATGTATTTAATCAGCATTCCATTGAAAACACATCTAGCAGACGCAGACCATTATTCATTATTAGACTGGTGTTCATCTCATTCCTCGCTCTGGGATGGACTCCACCAGCTCCCAAAAATATCCCATGAGCCATCGCTGCTCCATCTGTGTTCTCCGGCTTCTCTTACACGAGTGGACAAGGCTCCCTGTCTGGTGTTGGGCAGGTGGTGTTTTATGGGTTTTTTCGGATTTTTTTTTTGCGCCGAAAACAGGTGCTGCTGCCGCTGCTGGAATTGAGCGAGCAGAGCACAAACAAGGAGCAGAGCGAGGCTGGAACGCTCTGCAGAGGTGAGGGCAGTTACTCCTCACACACAAGCACTCATGAAATGCACAATTCATGCGGAAGTACTGACAGATGCTGCCGCGTGGAGCTTTTCGCTGGATATTTTAAGAAAATGGGAAAGGCACAAGCCTGCTATGAGTGAGGCAGCAGCGAGCCTGTGTCACGTTGTTTTTTTGTTTTGTGCCTGCGGAAGATGCGTTCGGGTGCAGAATTATGCGCAGGTCACCCGTCTTTTGGCAGAGCTCAACTCATAATCAACGCGTTTACCAAAGTCAGCAGCTTCCTCAGTCATTTCTATTTTTCTCCTAGTTTCACTTTAGTTTTAATCGTCTTTAAAAGCAGGTCAACTAGTTTCTCTCCCTTTTTTTATCTTACATTTTTCCCACACCTTTTACCCTGAAGTTGTAGGTCATTGAAGGTCTAAACAGGTCCTGCACTGTCTGACATGACCTTTCATACCAATATTGACACATAGAGGGAGCTGTAGGTCAGTTATACAACTTGTCGGGTGTCGAAATTTCTCCAGTCCCCCGTCTACAACTCATTCTTGTGTTTGATCAGATGTCCGTTGAAGGTGATGTAGGTGTCGAACTCATCGCTGAAGATGGCGTTCTCCCGCTCGCCCTTAAAGAGCCTGACCCAGACCTGGTCATGCGTCTCCAGCTCCAGCATCACACTCTGGCTCTGCATGATGGAGCGGTCGCTGGGCTGGGCGTAGAGGATCGCCACCTGCTGCTCGTTGTGCATCACGTGCAGGTAGGTCTCCTTCTGGTTCCACGTGTGCACGTTCAGGTTGAAGTAGTAGATGCCGGGGACGTAGCAGAAGAACTTACCGGAAAACATGTTGAAGTGACCGTAGAGGTTGACCAGCTCTGTGTCAAACACCAGAGTCTGGTAGTAGTCGTTGGAGTGGAGGCCCTTCTTGCGGGCAACGGAGAAGGCCCCAAAGTGGGACTTGCAGGGCTCTCCCTGGGCGCCCATGCTGCCTTTGCTGCCCTTTATGCCTGTGGAGCCTGGCAGACCCCTCTGACCAGCTCTCCCTGGTTTACCATAAGCTCCTCGTTCACCTGTATCCCCTTTATCACCTGGGAGCAGCAGAAAGAGTGCAAGATGCAGCGTGAGTAACACCAGCAACACCTGGTCTATAATAAGCTCATTTAAATGATTCACCTACTGTCAAATGATTAGAAAGTTGAGCAGATGATGTTATGTATTTATGATTTTGAACTCAGGAGAATGCGTATAATCCGGACAACGCCTCCACCTCCTCCTGTTTCGCCAAAAATGGCGGCAAAATGTCCTTGATACGGACGCCGCCATCTTGTGCTGGTGACGCCATTCGGAGCCAGACTTTGCTTGGCAGTGACAAGGAAATGGAACTGCGGTATTTAAGTCTCAGCGAATCAATTGCGCGTGGTTTGTTTACCGTTAGAAAACTCACTGAAACACACAACGGCGATGACATCATGTTTGCATGACATGTCCTCTCAAATCTCTTATGTAAAATTGCCAAACAGAGGCCTCGCTCGTGAAAGCTTGCGCAACACCTCAACGAATATTAGTATGATAAAAAAATACCTAAAATCTCAGAAAAAAGAATCATGAAAATGCTTTGATGTCCTTTGTATCAGCCAAGTCCCTTCCACTAACATGGAGGTTTATCGCCTATACTGCAGCCAACCACCAGGGGGCATTGTTGATCTTCTGGTTTCACTTTCAAGCTGCCTTGCTGCCCGGTTCATCTTGCAGGAAACTGTGTGCCAGATGCACATCTGACCGGTGGCGACCGGCTATGCACATGCTGATCCCATTTATACTTGGACAACGCAGCTGCGTTCGCTGACGCCGACGTTCGAGTTTGAGCGAGTGACCCGGCTGCCTCTCGGATCAACGAGATGTCGGGTCCACCTCCTGGCAGCTCCCGTGATCGTCGCTGGTCGTCTAAATGAAACCAGCGTGTGCATAGCCGCTCGCCAGCGGTCAGATGTGCATCTGGTACACGGTGTCCTGCTGGATTCACAGCCCATTAGTCACCAGATTTAACAATTTTTCAGGCAACGGTTTATTGCTCTTACGGAAAGTAACGACCAGCGACGTCATCGCGGTTTATTCTGCTGTTTGCTGCAGCTCCCTCCATCGCTGCAACCTGTTATGGTTGATTAACTAAGATCAATTGACATAAGCAGTTTACCTATGCTTATTCAGAGGGGTGAAGCAGACCCATCCTGTTTTTATTTCACCCAGAACTGTAAACTGCTGCGCGAGGTTACTGAGCGTAGTCGCGTGTGTGTGTGTGTGTGTGTGTGTGTGTTGTCAACTCACCTTTGAGCAGAGTGATGTTGATCTGCGGTACTATCTGGTACTGTGGGTACTGCTGGCTGGAGTACTGATGGGAGGTCTCCTCTCCTGAGTCGCAGCACCGTCGACACCCTCTCACCTCTTCGCGCCTTTGAATGCAGCACAACCAAACCAGTGCGATCAACAAAGGAGATGGGGACTTTGTGGGGCTTTTGGGGTTTTTTTTTTGCTGTTTTGTTGAAATTACTGCAACAGTCTCACCTGCACAAGTCTGTTCCTAGTCTGCTGTTCTTTAAATGTATTTTGGGCAATACATACAAACAAAATGGCGACGAACCCTCATCCTTTCTATGCGCAATACAGCGTTTGAGTTCTGCTCTCTGACAGCGAATGTCAAACTGCTCTCGCACCCACGGTGTCAAAGTTTGGTCAGTGGCTCTTTGCGAGAAGGTCCGTGATGCAGGCTTGGAACCGTCCACTCGTTTACAATAATGGGTCAAGGCTGCGTGTTTTCATTTTTGAAGATGATCTTATTTGGGAGGGCCGCATGTGTCTGCAGCTGAAAGGGGTGTTGACTGCAGCCTCATATGTCGAAACTCAGGGCCGCTGACTTGGAAATGTGTTGCAAACAATTGCACCAGGCAGGCCGAATTCAAGCACGAGGTCTGTGTAGGGTCTCAGCCATCCAGATCACGGTGATACTCAGAGTTCAGGCGGAAGACAGGAAGACTTTTTTTGATTGTTGAAAACATTTCGCCTCTCAACCAAAAAGGCCTCTTCAGTTCTAAGTGATTGGTGAGAAGTACCAGGTATTTGACCTTTCGTGGAATCGGTGATACTTGGAGAGTCATTAAGGTCACAATGAGAGTCGTTAAGGTCACTTTGGCAACTCAGATGGAAGTGAAGCACCCGAGAGGTCTTCAACAACCACTAGAAGACCAGTTGCGTCCTACCCAAGCACTCTGGATTAAAACACTACCGTACCTCGCATCCTGATGATCGCTCTCTGGTCTCTGGATCTGGAAGGGGTCTGCTGGACCAACCCAGAGGAGGAGCAACGCCCACACACACACCGCGTTCATCTAGAATGCGCAGAGCAGAGCAGAACAGAAGTCACATTAAAGGAGGATGGAAAATGGCTTCTTTGGGAGAGGATTGTGCAAACGCTCAACAGCATTCTTTGGACAAATCAAATGAGTCTAATACGTGATCCTTCATTGACAGATGTATAACTACGTTAATACACAGTTCATATCAGCAGACTTAAGCAGTCCAGACCCTCCTCTCCCCAGCACAGTCCTCCAGCTCCTTCTGAGGGGACCCCAAAGTATTCTCGGGCCAGATGAGCTGTGTAGCCCCTTAGGGACCAGGACCTCCGACCAGTTAAACATGCTTAAACCACCTCAACTGGCAGCGTTTGATGCAAAGGAACAACAGTTCTCCTCGGGGGTTCCTCCGGATTTTCGAGCTCCTCACCCCGTCTCTAAGGCTAAGCCCAGCCACCCTTCGGAGGAAGCTCATTTAATGTGCCTTTATCCATGATCTCATTCATTTGGTCATCGCCCAGAGCTCATTAGTATGTGTGACAGTTGGAATGTAAATTGGCTGGTAAACTGAGAGCTTTGAGAACAGTAAAAGGAGCAGCGGTCGCGCCACACAAAACATCTAACATTTATCTCAAGTGAAATGCAGATGGCTATTCTGGGTTTGCTTGGCAGGAATCCAGCTTTGATATTTGCGCCCGACTCTCGCCGCCTTTCACTCCTCAGCCCACATGGAATTAGCCGATTCTCAACTGTGATATCATTCCCAGCTAATTCCTGTCCTGCGGGGAAACCGCTTTTTTAGAGACTCAGACTATTTATTATGAGTCAACACCCTCTGTGAAGTCAAGCACTTGAGCGCAGCGCTCTGATTTTCTGATTCACATAAATCTATCGTAGATTAGCCGCGCTTTTAATAAATGAGGCCTTAATGTCACTGCGGGAGTAAAAAATTCATGATATACAGCTGCGCAAATGTTTTACGTGAATATTTGTCCTTTTAGAGAAATCCATAGGGCCGCTGTGTTTGCGCAAACCAAACGCTCTGGACCACATCAGAGTGTGTTGGTGCTGCTCCGACCGTTTAACTCCTAAAGCTCATCCGGCGATGTGGGACTTGTGAAACTTGCTGTAACATGATAACTGCCATCCCCTTCGCTCATACAGTTATTACCGCTTTGCTTATGAAAGCGTCTAGCTTGAGCCAGTTGAAGTCACGGCGGTAGAACCTGTGCTGCACTCATTAACGATGGAGTTTGGCGGCTATCCCCTC
>CAAKHG010038870.1:0-11833 GCA_901007715.1 Dactylopterus volitans | reverse complement strand
GTGTGTGTGTGTGTGTGTGTGTGTGTGTGTGTGTGTGTGTGTGTGTGTGTGTGTGTGTGTGCGTGCGCGCGTGCGTGGGTCTTCAATCAAGCATTTCAGTTATCATTACATAGTTAATCAAAAAATGCCTCCGCGTGGTCCTGAAGGTATTTAGGGCAGCGGTTCTCAACTGGTCCAGCTTCAGGTCCCCCATCAGCCCTTAATGGAGGACAAGTCTCAACTTCTCAAATCTATTTCATGAAACGATGGTGCAGTTGGAACCCGAGACATGACAGAATATCACGGTATGCCAACAAACACAAAAAAGAAAAACAAGTTTCATGATAAACTAGAGCGACCAGTAGGTGGCGATGCTTGAGAGGGAAATATTTTGTTTCCCTCTCAATTAGCTGCATTTTAATTAAAGCCAAAAAGTGCATCTTAGGGACACAAGGATTCAAGAATATTAATGTAACTGTAGCTGTGATAGACCCGCATCAATGGATACATACCGAATAGCCCTGTATTAATAATATTTAACCAGTAGCACTTATTAAGCCATGATCATGTGACACTATGCGTAATACTTAAGTAACTTCAGCCTTTCTGAACAGACGGTGCCTTCATGATCAAACATGAAGTAAAAAAAAAAGTCCAGCTACTTACCTGACGCTAGAAAATCCATATCTCATGTATTTGGCGTCGTTCTTGCATTTCACTGCACAAATAGCATATGAAAACAGACGTTGCGGTCCTTCTTCTATGCTGTGAAATGGCGGGTGTCAATGAGCATGTATCGCCACCTGCTGTTAAGGAGTGTTAATAGTCAGCACTCCGCTGCATTAAAAAAAAAAAAATCCTCCAGGTAAAGGCCCATGAGCCATGGAAAACGGATCCGAGTTGCTAGTCTTGAATCACTGATTCAGTCCCTCGAGTCTGTTGACCTCTTTTCAGGAGGTGGCACCCGAATCCGTCATCGCCATCTTCTGCATGCTCATGGCGTCACTCTGAGCGACGGTCCATCTCCCTGCCAAACCGCCAACATCCACAATCGCCTGGTTTCCCATCTGGGGGGGTTGGGTCTGTCACTTCATCATCGCATACATAAAAGTCTCCGACATCAGCGATGATCTTTTTAAGTTGCTCGAAAAGGATAAACAAACAAGCGAGTAAATCTCCTCTCCCCACAGCACCTGGTGCAGCTGGATGCTAATAATTAGCATTAAAATCACTTGTTGATGCCACACCGAGCGAGTGAGGCTCCAGCCAGCTGCCACTCCGCCGCGCCGAGCAGGATCTGACTGCTTAGGTTGACAGATGGGTGCTGTCCCTCCATTTTTACTTCCCCTTGATCTTTACTTTCTGTGACTGTCAGTCTGCCTCCCTTCCAGCTGCTGCAGGCAGGGCAAATGCCAGGCGATGAAAGACAGTTGCGGAGATGCCAGCTGCCGAGATGCCCTCAAACTGGCGTCTCGGAAACTCCGGAGGGGGCGCGGCGGGGTCCATACCACCCCGGATCAAGAAGATCGAGACCGATGTTGCATGTCCGCTGGGGCGTTTGCGGACATGAAGGGTTGCACCCCCTTCCTGGCATTGCATGCCGGAGTTGCGTGCCACTGGCTGATGTCACGATCGATGGCTGACAGACGCTCTCTTTCCAACATTTGGAAACAAAAAGAACGTGACAACAGAAGCAGGAACAGGACAGCTCCTTCAAGTAGTGTTCACGAGTCACACTAGTGATCGACATGTGGCTGATATACATTTTAGGCACATGCCGCAATGATGGTTGTCATTTTCTGCATGCGTTTTTGTATTTATGTGTATAGTTATGCAATTTTCAAAAATGCACATTTTGCATTTTTGTTCAGTTGGGTCGTTTTTTGTCCAGCTATTTAAAATATGTCATTTTTACTCTCTTTTACTCTGCATCTTTGTTGCAATTCTTGCTATTTTCATATTTGTTTTTACTAAAATACATTCAACTTATAAAACTTTTGCATCTATTGCATTTTTTTTAGGTCCTATTTGGTTGTAGTTCAACATTTAAGATATTTCAGTTTCGGTTAACCGATAATTGATTTGCACGACGACGACGACTCAAGTGAACCAGGTCACACCAGTGAGTAACCCACACTTGACCACCGCCGCTCGCGCCAGCAGCAGACAGCTCATGCACATAACTAGTACATGTATGATGTATGAAACTAACCCATGTCATGCTATGTAAAGCACCTTAAAATTAAGAGATCTGATGTGAACTGCAGAAACTGAGGTCGGAGTGTGGCGGGGACACCGACTTCCATGTCAGTGGTGCGGCTGCGAGCGAGGCAATGAATGGGAAGCAGGGGAATGACGGACCCACGTCCCATGATCGTGGAAGCCGATAGTCACACAACAGTGTCTTTTCATGTCAGTCAATTTTTTTTTGTCATTATTTGTATTTTGAATTTGAATTAAAATCTGGCTGATTTTAGACGACGAGCCGATCGATTGCACTCCATGGGCAAGAATCTACTGGCAGGCCTTTCTTTTGACTTCCCTGAAATATGACTTCACGACACTTCAAAAGTGCTGATACTTCCCGGCAGCAGCAGGGTCATCCGCAACATTGATGCACTATCTTGGCTTCACTGCAGCACCCAACGAAATAGCCCAGCTACCGCTGATGCGCCTTTGTTTTCCCTTCTGTGTATGAATCACGCACTAAATGAGTGCAGCACTGGGAGAAAGGCAGGGGGGGCTGGGACGGTGGGTGGGTGGGGGGGGGTCACTTTTGGGCGAGAAGAAGAGGAAGAATGGGATGTTCTGTGAGAGCTTTTGGCGGAGGAGAGAGGAGGGGTGTTGTTGCGATGATGAACACAGGATGGAAATAGACAAGCAGACAAACAAGCGAGGCTGAGCGCAGGAGTGTGACAGAGATGCGAGGTGGCTGCCAGGTCTGGTGTGACCGCTGCCTCGGCCTCCTCGTCTCCACGGGAGCTGGATCCGGGCTCAGATGCTCACTGATGCAAGTCCTACCCCGGTGCGAGTATGAAACTTTTAGCGCATGCACACAGAGATTCCCTCACAGGCGGAGACTCCCCAGCCTCGCTCCCAGCTTCGCTGTCTCGACTCACACGAGCGGCGTCTTCGGAACAAAAAACTAATTCACCGTCAGCTGTTTACGGGGAGAGCGGCAGACTGAAAGCTCAGAATCCGAATCTGAACCGATAAATGGCCACTTGTGCAAAGTGCGGAGCCCTGTATTGACTCGGATCCCTGAACACACACACGCACACACACCACCTGAACCTCTGACCCCATGTCTCGGCCAGGTGGAATTAATTTGATTGGCCTTTGGCTCCACGCAGCCTCCCACCTGCTGGGGGTCAATGGGCCTTTGACCTTTGACACAACATGGGGGCTGAGGGAGTTTCGGTTCTGCGACAGAAGTCTCCGGTGGGCTGCCATCTAACAGATCCCTCACGAAGGTAAGTGTGCTCAAAGCTCTGACCTGCCCCCTCTGCCTTCCCAGTGGATACCTTCTGCTGTCCTGAGAACAGGCATGAATATTCAGCTCCCGCTTTCCTCCCTTCAGATGGGAGTTGAAAGAGGGAAGGTTCCACCTGCTGTTCCTTCCCGCAGACTTAAACAGGGGCCATATGCTTTCAAACGTCAATCGTAAAACAAGGAGCCTTTTTTTTTTTTTTTTGTGACAAAACCTGGCTCCCTCACAAATGCTGCCATGATAAAAAAAAAAAAAAGACAGGGAAACGTGTCTATCATTTGCACATTCAGGTGAATTTATTCCCCTTATCTCCTTCAGACCACTTGGGTCCGGATGGGCAGATGCGTCCGCGCTTTGGCTTCATTAGTTTTCAGGGGTTCTGGTTGATTAGATAACCTTCCGAATGAAAAGGGGTCGTGGCGTGAATTTTCTTTCTTCTGTTCGAGCATAATGGGTTAAAAATATTACACGGCGAAGGCGTCTCCGCTCAGGAGCTCGAGTCCTTGTGAGCTTTTCTGTGCAGCATCAATAGTCGCATGTTTCTATCCTCCAGAAAACGTCCAGAAATCGTCATCTAAAGGGACATTATAAAAGAACATCTTGATAATACATTCAATGAACGATTCATACAAATGTATTATGTATTTATGTATGTGCCAGATATATAATCCACTATGCACTATATGTAAACACAATCTGGAATTCATATGGGCCAATTGGAGACCAGCATGAGGAAGCTAATGTCACCACTGCATATGGAGAGAATTTGATGTTTAAACTGATGATGCGTCAAGTGTCATCCTAACGTGCAAAGCTCCTGCACACACGCACCGTGATTTTATTTTAACACTATTAAATCGCATTTAAACATATTTTTGGTCAGGAGTAGCGAGAAAGAGCGAGGTTTCCCCATCAATCACCAATCATGGTGAGTAGAACCGACATCATGTGACAGCTGTCAATGGACGGGTCAATAGGGTCGCAGTGGTGAGCCCTTCAGACGCAGCACCGGCATCTCCAGGGAGGACCTTAAACTGTCCTGCTGATGTTCTAAAACACATCCAGAACCTTCACTGGTGGAGCTCCAGCTCCCCTGCCAGGCCTCTGAAATGGAATCCAACCAATATCTCCTCTTCCGCTTCATGCTGAGATCATCATAGCTGGATGCTGAGCCCAAAGTTTTATCCGCAGTATGAATTATAGCAAACTAACTGCTGCAAATTGGCATCAGTGCCGTTAATGAAAACTTGCAGCCGAATATATTTTAGTATTTTTGGGTCAATTAGTGTTTAAAGACCTTTAAAAATTCAGACTCTAAGTTCAGACCTGCTGAGAAGGTTCTGAACTCTAAAGTAATCTGCATGTATCCCAGTAAACATGCTCTGTGTTCTGTAATTAAGAGAACAAATCTGACACATATCCAGTTACCATTTCCTCAGTTGTCCATATACTCAGCGCAGTGCGGATGCTCCAAGGTCACCTCACATTCAATGGCCCTGGTTTCTAACATGCAAGCGCACTACTGTGATATTTAAGTGATTGGAAAAATAAATATTTCAATGACGTAAAAGCGCAAGTCAATTTCTATTTTCATTGCCCATTTTTGCAGCTTTAATTAAAGGTCCAAATAATAGAGACGACAAAAGACAGTCATTTTACTCCCACGTCAACAACTGAAAAAGAAAACAAATGATTACAAAAAACAAACAAAAAAAACAATGCAGATGGATTTTTCCGCATCTCCACTGTGTTTTGTCGGTCGGTGAAAAAGAGGGGAACATTTGTCCAACTATTCATTTTCAAATACAAGAGCCTCGGAGGTCAACCGAGCATTGTTCATAGTGGAGCTCAAAAACACTAATTATATATATATGCCAGAAATGCCACCTTTGGGTCTTCAAATTCAGGTGTGATTGAAAACGAACACTGACAGACGCCTCCCGTATTGCAGTGAACAGCACAAAAAAACAAAGCACAAAGAAAACCGGATACGTCCTTGCAATTTTTTTTTGTGAACAGTATCAACAATAAAAGTACGTTTTAAAATTCATCATACAAATCTCAAACATAAATCATCTATCTCATCGTGTCCATCTACTTCCAACAGTGCGGCTACCTCGCGTTGCTGGGTTTCAGTGTGTGTGTGTGTGCTTGCATGTGGCATCTGTGTGTGACCATTACTCCCACCTCCCCATCGCCATGCTCTTTGACATGGGACAAGCATGTAGTCTGTCACCTCCAGACTCCTGCAGGCCAGGTCACACATCAGCCCACAGAGGTGCAGAGGTGGATGGGTGGGTGGAGGTGAGGGGCTGTGGGGGGTGGAGGTGGGGGTGATGAATGAGGAGTATGACGGAGGGAAAATAAACGGAGGAAAAATGCTTAGAGACCTGTCAGACCCCCGGTGTGCGCTGATATATTGGCATAACCTTCACGGCCAGATTTCACACTTTCCGTCTCAGCATTGTGTCCTGATTATGGCGCTTTGACTGGTGTGTGAACTGGGGGTTATGATGTTCTACATAATAATACAGTCAGCCTCAAGTCCAAAAATGCCTGCGATGGTGCGGGTCAGCCACAGTTCAACTTGATTATTGAAGGCCTACAAATGGCCTGACCTTTGTCTCTATGAGACATTCGGGTCAGAAATTCTTCTCTTACTGGTTGGTCTTTGGAGCAACGTCGCTCGATACGCCACATTCAACCTTAAAGATGAAAAAAAATACGCTGCTCCCTCAAAACCAGCCATTCACAATTTTATTCTTTTAATCCGAGGCAAACCACAACAACTTGGATAAAGTTATATGGGGCATGAAATCACTCGTTTGACAAAAAACAATAATATTCTAATAACAAAATAAATAGATGTAATAAAATCAATCCGAATGAGCATTATTCCCATTTTCTCTGCCTAACATTTTTCTTTATTTTTGTTATTATTATTATTTTGGTTTTTTAATCTCTGGTCATATATCCAGTGTTTTTTTCCCCGCTCTTCCTTTCCCCTGCTGCATGCTGGGAATTGCTGTCTGTCTGACCAGGAATATTAAGGACCTGGTCTAAAGAAGGAAGGCAAATCAATTGAGCACACACCAATACGCATTTTGAACACACATACACACCCAGGCGCACACACACAGACAAAGGCAACACACACCTTTCTAACTAGAGAAGGAGGTGTTGGAAAACGCACTGCTCGGCTGTAAAATTAAAAAAAAAAAAAAAAAGAAGCTGATAATGCGTTCTAGGCTGATGAGGTGTGTGTGTGTGTGTGTGTATGTGTGTGCTCAGCTTTATTAAGTCAGTATTTGCACAATGAAATTCTTCCTTTTCAAAATACTCGCAACCAAGTATTTACCTTATTACTTTTCTTATCATCTTATAAATTTATTCATAAAGAACAAATTAATATACAGAAATCCTGCCACCCATTTGTCTCCATGGACAGTAAAGACGTTGCCTCCAATACACCATATTTCTTTTTTTTTCTCTCACATTAGTCAAGTTAGTCAGACGTGCGTGTCCTTGAATCAGTACAATCTGTACAGTGAGTGACAACCTTTGACCTTTAACCCCTGACTGAAATGAGCAAAAAACTCAACTTAAGAAAACAAACAAACAAAAAAAAACACTCAAAGGGGAAAAAAAAATGGAGAGACGAAGAATAGATGTCACATGTACAGGAATCAAAATCAAATAATTTACCATGTGACTTTTTTTGTAAACATACTATGTGAAAAAAAATAACGTTATATCCATGACAAGTATCATAACAAGTTCATCGTTTTTTATTAACTGCATCTCGTTGCATCACCATCACTCTGTATAGAGGTTCTTATATATTACATATTGTTGTTAAATTTTATTTTAGATATTATCCTACGGTCTATTTCTTTTCTTTTAACAATATGGAGAAAGAAACGCTATGTCGATTTTTCTGTACGTCCTGCATATACAGCGAAATTTACCGATAAGAATCTTGAAATCTTGAATCCCTACATGCAATGCAGTTTTTTTGTAGTAAAAAAAAAAAGAGCATATTTTCATATCATCAGTTTGTCTTTTAGTTCACTTTGGATTTGTACCCTTTGTAGAAAACAGAGATATTCTTGAGCTACAAAAAAAAAAAAAAAATCATATTCCATAATGCTCTAGTTTTTAGCAATCATTTTTAAGTTCAACTGTATGATTACTTACAAAAGCGTATATGTGTCTGTGTGTGTCCTTGTGTGTGTGTGCGTGTGTGTAATTGCATTCATACATCAAATCCAATCTGAGCAGGAGTGCAGTGTTACACTTTATAACTTTAATCAGCGAGTAAATACATTTCTGAAGCGGCGGCGCGGTGATACATCTCTCCCCGCCTTGATAATGAGCACAGAGTGAGTCATCTGCTCCCGCTCTTTGTGTGTGCTTGTTTTCATGAAGCCCTCTCTTGAGATAAAATAATATTAGGCATTAAGAGGGTTTATGTGTGCATGCGTGCTTGATGTAGCTTTCAGAGCGGTCCCGGATTTAGAGGCCCGGCCGAAGACAAAGGAGTCACACTCGCTCATGCCGAAAAGTTCACAAATACCGCAATTTGGGGGTTTTTTCTACCGTACACAGGAGATGAATGCTTCTTATTATCCCTCAAATTATACTTGGAAACAGCTTACTTGTATGTATTTGAAATTGATTAAATTTTAAGCCTTAAAAACACTGTAAGCATTTCTTTTTTTTTTTTTAAGACCGTCCTTTGCAGAGCAGGTAATTCTTTTGTTTTTCTGTTTTCCCACCACTTTTCTTTCAAAGCAGAATCGCAATCTTGTTATAGTATTAACGTTTCTGTGCCTCGGTGTTGTGATTATGACGCAGTATTAATATTAAATGCTGATGGACGCCAGCAGACACAACAGCAACAAAAAATCTCTATGTGGCCTTTGATGTTGCCCAAACCTGAATTAGACGATGTTTTGACGTTTATTGACCACATTTGCGTTAAAAGGCAGCGTCAGCAGCACAGATGCAGAACACAAATTTAAAAACAAGCAGCGAAGGAGACATATATTCTTTCATGATCCATAACAAGGGAATAACTTACATAAAAATATATGATTATTATGGGTCTGACCTTCGAAGTTGAATTTGGACGCTGCTGTCGCCTGTCAAAGAGTTGAAAAATAAGAATTAAAGCAAAATTACACTCCTAAACAGCTAAGTTTAGAGTGAAACATATTTTCTTGTGGAATACACTGGCTACTAACAAGTTTGTTTGCATGTGTAACATGTTTATTCATGCCGTGGTCTGAGTGAATAATCTTTTCTGATTGGCACCATGCAACACACGCCTAGTTTGGCTTGATTCGTAACCTTTTCGCTTCTGGGTGCAAAAATTTCAGCACAAATTTGCGAATGTTTTCATTTTGCACTATAGGTACAGACCATTAGGCCCATGGCCTCCACATCATAACCCCCAAACCTTTGAACACACCTACAGGTGTTGATTAGGTCTTGCTTGAAAAATATGTATCTATTAACAAATTTTGATGAAAATTGCATTGCGATACAGCCAACTGTATCACAACTGTCCTCTGACTCGACAAAATAATTATGCCGAGGCACGTGAGAGGGTTTCCAGGTGGTATGGATGGTTTACAAATCCATTACTGCTTGGTGAACCCGTTGTCATGGTTACAAAAATAACATGGTCAATTGTTGTCAAAAATCACAATGGTCGGTTTTTAAAAGATGTGCAAACGTGAAAATAACTGTGCCATCATAGCTCATTTATAGAAGTGTTCCTCTTTCCAATGTAAAGGTATCTGAATATAACAAAAATGAATATATTCAGAGTTTGATAAAGACACAAAAACAGTAATATACCATCAGTTTATGAGGGTAACTAAATGTGAAGAATGACTGAAATTTAGAAGGCACACCACCCACTCCCATCTGCCCAGCGAAAGAACCTTAAGAGTTCATTTTGGAACTTGGTACATGTGATGGCTGGTTCCTATTGGAGCGTGAAAACACCTTTCAAAATCAGACAAGTACGTGCAGAACGGCGTCCGTCAGGAAAAAAGTGCACAGAGGGAGACAACGAAGGAGGCGTCCCGCCGTCCCACGACGCAGTTGTTTTCCTGCAGAATGTTTACACTGTAAAATCACTGGCAACGTGAGCCGTCTTGACCCCCCCCACACGCCCCTCCGCCCCCCCGAGTGTTAAGCGTCTGCAGAATAGGACGACAGCGATTTTCTGCATTTTTGTGCGAGTGGATCAGCTTCGCTGGAGCAATAAAACAAGAGCAACCATGGCGAGATGTTAGATGAAGGGCTGCAGGCTGCGGTTTACGAGGGAGCGACTCCTTTTACAGTCGCCCCGCCGTTCGCTGACTCCACACAGTGATGGAGAAACGCCAATTACGCCCGGCTCCCTTATCAGAATGAATCGAAACTGCACTCGCGTTGACCCCCCCGGTGGCTGCAACTTTAAATGCAGTTTCATCTGACACGGGACAAATGCGCACGCAGCCAAGGACATTGTCAGAGGATTTGTCTCAGGAGGTTGCTGAACAGCCCCATGAGACCAAAGGTGTTTTTTTTTTTGTTTTGTGTGTGTCTGTGTGTGTGTGCTAGTGTGTGTTCTGGAGCTTACATCTGGACAGGGCTTGGACAGGTCCCAAACCTCCCGACTGGGTGACAGGATTGTCTGCGAGCCAACCACGGCCAGCTGAAACGGGGGGCGTGGGGGAGGCTTGGAGGGTAGGATTAGCAAGGTGTCAGGCTTTGACAAGGGCAGGCAGGACAGCCAAGTGTCAGCGAGTATCTCGGCTTCTCCGTCTGCTTAATTCCGCTCCTTTGCTTTTGCTTTTGTCTCCCTCAAAATCATTATCAGGCATCAAAGACAGATCGGCCAAGCTTCCAGGAATGTGATAAGTGAATTCACCGGTTTTGTTCCGATTGCCGGGTACTCTGTGGAAAGCCATCCAAACATTTAATCTCTCTGAAGCGCTTAAAAATCACCGAAAGTGGCTGCCACGTTCAAACGTTTTCGCTCTTGAGCGTCGTCATGGGAATTCTTGGAGGGGCGAGGGACACAAGTTATCGTCGATCATATTGTGGGGCTTCTTCTGTGTGTGTGTGTGTGTGTGTGTGTGTGTGTATGTGTGTCGCAGAGCAGAACATACATGAATCTGTTTATCAGCGATTTTCTGTTAATCTTTCCTTGCTTGGAAACGCACAGGGAGGGAGAGAGGGGGGTCTTGCTTTAAAGTCCAATAAAAGAGATTAAAAAGGACAGGGGTGGTACAGAGGCACCGCCGAGCAGCTGCAAACCTCCTAAAAAGCTGTAATTACTTTTCCCTTCACCCAACCCACCCACCGTCCGCCCCCCCACCCACCCGCCTCCTCCAAGAGTCTGATTACTTACCTGGGTGAAAATCTAATTGACACAGCAAATTGGCAAACACACTCTGAGAACCTCAGCAACGAGCCGACTCGATAATTGCGGAAAACGTGGCTCGGCACCTTCTGAGGTCTTTGTGGGTATCTGTCTTCTCAGAGTGGTGATTAGAATCAAATAGGGTCCGTAATTACAGATTGAAATACCTCTGGGTGAGGCTAAAGACCGGGAGGGAAACAAGGTGCAGAGTTATTTGTGAAGACTTTCTCCAACCTCCTGACAAAAGGCAGAAACACACACACACACACACATAGCGTTGCAGCCACTTTGAAATTGTGTGTGTGCATGTTTCTTTGTGTTCCTTAATGTTTCTTACTTTGGTGATGCATGCTAGCTGTCATGTGCAAGTTGAGCTGATTTAATATTTTTTTAGTCGTGCTCCCTAGCTTACATTATCAAACTGCCTGTGGAGCCAAGAATGCACCTCTACTCCATTTATTAATTTGTAAGCCGAGGTAATTTCCTTTTTCTTTTTTTTCTTTTTTAACACAGTTTGATTATGTTTTGATGAAATTATTTGAATAGATTCTGAAACTCCAGGCGACATGTCAGTGTGTTAGAGAAACACTATTCCCTCAAGGTGATCTCACTTTAAATATGAAATCAACACTTCAAAATGTAGTCAGTTTTGACATTCTAGGGTGTACAGATAAAAAGTACTACTAGTAATTATAATAACAATGATTTTTACACCAAAAAACAACACATGCTATTCATGCAGGTCTTGACACAACTGCTGGTGAGAACCAAGATGCTCCTACCCACTGGCCGAAGACATCTGCACAGGCCTCTAAATGTTAGGATAGTTCATATTTCCCGGTACGTTTCATTACAGGGGGCCTCTAATTAAAATGATTTTTAAAAATGGTAATCTTAAACAGGGTTCATAACCATTTCACGATGAATTTATCATGACTTTA
>CAAKHG010038869.1:0-13526 GCA_901007715.1 Dactylopterus volitans | reverse complement strand
GGCTCAAATTTTAAACAAAAATGTAAAAAAGTTTTTATGACAGGTCGATGTAAAAAAAAAAGAAAAAAAAAAAGGGGAAATGTTTAACCATTTACTGCATTTCTAATTAAACAGACAGTAGCTAAAGGTTGCTCATAAAAGTGTGTGTTAATGAAAAATTAACCATTCAGAAAATCAGTTTCTGTTGCTTGAGGTCTTGAGTTTGTTTTGTTTTTTTTTTGTACAAGGGAAAATTGTCTTTATTCCATTCAGTCCGCTTACGTAGAGTTAAACTGATCAGCCATAACATTACGACCGCTGCGCGTTTATCATCGAGGATAAAGCGGCAGCTCTGTCATAAACACTCCCCACCAGGAGGAGTTTTATGTGGATTATTCATTGAATGTGTTTTGTCATCCCCCAGGGGTCTGTTTTGGGCCTTCTTTTATTCTCCATTTACATGCTAACCCTGGGGCAAATTTTGAATAACCACAATATCAGCTTCCGCTGCTATGCAGATGACACCCAAATACATGCTCACGTCTCATGTCCTGCCTCACCGATATCAAAAACTGGATGGACAAAAATTTTCTGCAATTAAATGACTCAAAAACAGACATCATAATCATCACCCCCCCCCAGGGCCCAGCACGAGTCGCATTAACAACCTTTGCTCCAGTCTCGGTGCTCCATCTGACCACATCCGTACCGAGGCCGCAACCTGGGTGCTATTTTTGACTCCCTCCTGTCATTTGATGCCCAAGTGAGCAAAGTTCTACAATCCTGTTTTGCCCAACTTAGACGGCTGTCTAAGATCAGGCCTTTTCTCTCATCAGCAGACTTAGAGAAGGTCCTCCATGCGTTCATCGGTTCCAGACTGGACTACCGCGACGCTCTTTGTTCCGGCATCAGCAGACGTGATGTCCGAAGGTCGCAGCTGGTTCAAAACGCTGCAGCCAGGTTTTTAACAGGTGCCAGGAGAAGAGTCCACATGACACCAGTCCTGGCTGCCCTTCACTGGTTACCAGTGTGTTTTAGAATTGATTTTAAGATTTTACTGCTTGTTTTTAAAGCTTTGAGTGGTCTGGCACCTGCATATATCTGTGAACTTTTGGTTCCCCATGAGCCCGATCGCTGCCTGAGATCCTCCAGCAGGGCCCTACTGAAGGTTCCTAAATAACATCTTGCAACAAGAGGAGACCTTTGCTGTTCGGGCCCCTCAGCTGTGAAACTCCCTGCCTGGAGATCTCAGGCAGGCAAACTCGTTGTCGTCTTTTAAATCTCTTCTAAAAACTCATTTTTACCGTATGGCCTCTCTCAACTGCTGACATTTGTTGTGTTTAAATACTGTATATTGTTATTGTTTTGCTCTGGATGTTTATTTGTACTCTGTTTTACTGTTTTACTGTAAAGTACTTTGTAACTTGGTTTTGAAAGACGCTCTAGAAATGATATAATTATTATTATCTCACTCATATGCATTAGGGTGTCAAAATATTAGGGACACCACTTATTTTGCTGGAAAAGTAACTGCAGTCGTAATGTTTTGCGTGATTGGTGAACTCAATTGCTATCTCTCTTTTCCTGTTTCCTCAGACCCTTTCAGAAACTGCTCAGCAACCTGATGACCTATAATTGGAGCTTGTAGCCTCATTAGTTATGGTGATTCTGGATGGTTTAGTTATCAAAAACATCGACATGTTCAACTTCCTGGAGGGAAAAAAAAGAAGAAGTGAATTCCAGCTTTTGAAAAGCTTTTGCATCTTTAATGTTTCTCTGCCACCTTTTCAATTTAAATGTCTTTTTTTTTTTAACTAAAATTTTCCACTTTATTAGTTGGTGATAAGATTGGTTGTATTGGGGGGGTAAAAAAAAGAAATATAACAGGTTTTTTTTCTTCGTGCCAAGTCAGCTTTCTTTGTGCAGTTAAGTTTTCTTTCAGGAGTTAATTGAGATCCAGGTCCCCGTGACATGAAGTCAGGAGCGTCAACTCCGGGATGCCCGCTGGGAAACCTACAAAAAAAACCCCAAAAGTTTACTCTAACAACAATAATAAGCTTCATCATCTGTTGGGTAAATATTTTCGCCAGTGTTCATCTGTACAAAGGGGGGGTGTGGCGGGGGGGAAGCCCGAATCCGCTGAGGATCAATTAGTCTGTTTGGCCCCCAGCAGGTTTAGGCGAGTCTGCCGGGTGCCAGGTGACAAACAAAGCGGGTCCCTCCTGAGGGCAATTGAGAGGGGTCGAGTGGGGAGGCGGCGGGATCCCCGGCGGGACCTGTTTGTTGTGCGGGGAGAAAGTGAGACGAAGTTAACTTGGCGCGAACCCGGTGGCGCGGTCGAATCCAGCGTCCAATGTCTGCTTCTTCCCCTGCTTCCTGTCACTGCCGCCGCGGCCTCATCAGCGACCACGATGTGCGGCCATGTCGCGATTGCTCAAACGAGTACAAACGATGCTGCTGGAGATGCAATCAAATACGTGACTGTGAAACTGAAAAGTAATCACAGGCCATTTTCATAAGTAGCCCCGGTATCTGCGTCTCCCGGCTTCCGGAGTGTTGACCGACATTTTTTTCATATGAACGTACCATCGTGCCCATAAATGTGAAATTGAAAGCTAATCACAGGCCATTTTAATAAACAGCCTCATATCTGTGTCTTCTGGCGTCGGGTGTGATGACTGACGTTTTTTTCATATCAGTGTAGCTATTTTCCGACATCCTGAGGATGCCTCAAAGGGAAACTGATAAATAAATACATTTTGAAAGTAAATTATCATGAATAAACCCGGAGGATCCAGTTCCTTTGCTATGATTTTGATTTAAGAAAAAAGAACTTTACCAATCAATATTCAGAAAAGATTTGAAAAAAAAAGAGAAATTAAGTATAACTTAAAGGGCACAGAGATCTTTAAGAAAAAAACAAAACAAAAGATTCAGCACTAAACTGATAGAACATTGCATTTCTGTGAAAGGAATCGGTTTATGCAACAATCTGAACAAAGAAACCAAAGAATCCACGTCAAGCATCACATTTAAAAGAACAATTAAAGCAAGTATGCTATTTGGATTTTTGGGCATAATATATGTAAATATATTAAATATGTCTGAATAGTATTAATTCGATTGTGAATGTTTTGGAGTTTTTTTTAAATCCTTTTTTTTCAGTAAATGAAATAAAATATGTAAATAAATAAATAAAAAAAACAGGGTTTGTCATCATGTTCATTCAAATGGACACATGGTTAATTCCCTCAAGGGACCAATTTGTGAGCATTTTTGCAGAATGTGGACTAGAGAGGAAGTCTCTCTGTGGGAGAGACTCAGCTCCTATAATATACCCAGGGAGCTAATTTCATTAATTTGACCTTAATCGCAGATCCCTATGGAGAAGCACCGCACACTGTGAGTTTAGAGGTCTCATGGCCCTGCAGCTTTAATAGTCCCCGGAGCCGGTTCTGATTTTATTTTAGGGCACAGCACACAGCGCCAAATGAAATTAAGAATTAAATTAGAAAAGAAAAAAAACAACAAAAAAAACCCATTTGAACCCCACCTAATAAAACGGGCCTTTGCACCGGCCATGATACGGCTACTCGACCTCTGAATTTTCGTGATTACTGGACATGGCTTGCATGGGCATGCAGTCGACGCTAGGGGTGTAACGGTTTTGGACCGAACTGCGGCTTGGTCGCGCATGTCAAAATCACGAGGAGCACTTGAACGCAGCATCACCTCTCACATGTGTTAATGGCGGACAAACCTGAACTAGCAGAACCCTCCGGCGGCTCTTCGCTCGTCCGTATGGAGGCGTTTTGGATTTCCAGTTGAGACTGCAGAGGCTGGCGGTCGTGTTGTTATCAAGACGCGAGTTATTTGTCGTTTGTGTTCAGCGAAACCGTCTGTGGGAGCGAGGGGGCGACGCCTCAAACATGCTAGCGCGTATGAAGAGACATCATGCCGACAGAGACCTCGCTCAGCCCGGCGCAGCAGCGACGACCGACCCCACGACAGCAGCCAGATCTTCACGAAGCCTTCAAAATGAAACCGAAAGTTGAACCAAACCGCAGGTATGGTGAACCGTTACACCCTTACTCAACGCTGCCAGCGCGCCGTGAGATCATTCCAGAACTGAAGCCAAACACTCCTGTCATTTTCCCGCTTGGCCTTGATGTCACTAGACCTCTAAACTTCCTGAAAAGATGCCCCCTATACCCACAAACGTGACCGAGGATGGGTGCCAGAGTCCTCATCGGATTCCTCGGATGGGGAACAAGTTACGAATTGTTTGCGCTTTTCAAGACATGATTGATAATCGCGTGACAGCTCATGTCTTTGGAAATAGTCCAGCGGTTGCCATCCACTGCCTCTGACAGTGCTCGCTGGTCGCAGAACCACACCTGGATCCTGGGGGGAAGCAGTTTCTCCAACTCTGACTTCCCAACGCTGAAGGCTCCATCAGCCCGCTGAAGAGTTCCCGGCAGACCCCAACCTGAGGCTTCACAACATGGCTGCCAACAGCAGAGCGGCTAAGGGACCATTTTCCCACCTCAGGGCCCAAAAGGCCCACAGACGCCGCCGTGGCACTTGCAGCCTGGGCCTTAATCATGATGTGGCGTCGGGCACGTCCAGCTTCATAGTTGACGCCCAAGAGGAGCGTCTCACATGCTGGGCTGTCCCGTCAATCATGGTATGACCCACTAGAACGGTGACCAGAATTCACCATTTCCGGGAGAGTTGGAAGACCAGTAGGCATCCCGATGTAGCAGGTCCCATGTAGCATCCCGGTGGTTTGTGGCTTCTAAAACCACAAACCACTTTCTGCAGGGAGAACCAGAGGAAGTGGAAACCTCCACACAGGCAAACCTGACCCCCAGGCCCGACACGCTGTGGATCTCTGCATCCCCAGAAAAGTGGCGCTGGGATTTTTCTATTTCTATGTGAGCAACGGTGTCTTACGCAGATTTCCCACCTCTCTTCCACAGTAACGGGCGCACCCATGTGAAGAGTCCCCCGAAGCTGACCCCTTTGAACTTGTCGTGCCAAACGTGGTTCGGCCTCAAAGACGATGGTTTTTATTCACGAAATCCAAGAAATTTTCAACAAGATAAAGCCGAATCCCATCTTCACTTTCCTTCATTCGGCTTGCGGGTTTTTAACCTATTTTGGTTTCTCATTAATCAGCGTGAGAGTGAAGGGGAACTTCATGGCCAGAGTTCAGCCCATCGTTGACGTCTGAGCGCCGTATAATCATGTACACCAGGCGGGCCACGACACAAGCAAAACTCGGCTCGAATCTTTGTCGAACAACTCCAAGTCGTGGAAAGTTAACGACTTCCTGGTGTGAGGCAATGCTTGCTGTGTAGTTGGCTGACACAATCCCCCCCGGCCTCTCCCGGCTATCCCCCACAGTTTGGGCAGTGTTTACCAAACTGCTCGGGATGAAGCGACTCATTAGCAGGCTCATTAAAGCCGTGTTGTTCCGGCTTTCATCGGGGGAGCAAAGAATAACTCGGTTTAAGAACTTCTGACTCATGAGAAATGAAAGAGGCACGCGGGCTGAGTTTCAATATGAGGCACTTTATTAGATAGAGGAGTGGCGGGGCGCCGGGGACGCTTCCCCCCAGGTGTTGAGCATTCTGCTAACAAGCAATTCCAAACTAAGTTCTGAGTTCTTATCCTTTTGTTTAACTAAACAAAGGTCATCATTACAACCAAGTTACAGGGGACTCCTAATGACAACACTGTTTACTTCTTAGCTCACAGCTATCAGCGTACCATGAAGCTCCAGCACGTCTGTCTGAATACGGACGTCTGTCAATCTACTGGCACACAACATCCTGAAATACTTTAACGCATCTCATATCCTCTGCTACTTTCTGAGCACCACGACTCAAACTGGACCAGTACGCTTCATTAGCATGGCAACGCAAATCGGAGCAAACAGCAACTTTGCTGCAGCAACGTTTCTGCCCAGTGAAGCTCGGCGAAAGTGAAGTCAGGGAAACTCGCTGTCACCACATTCTCTAACTCACGGCCACAGTTTTCCTGCTCATCCTAATTTCCTCAGCGTCCCGTGTCAACCCGTCCCGTGGTCCCCGAGCCAATCACGTGTAATCCGGCAAAATTTAACCCAGAAGAACCCGGGCCCATCTCTCCTTGTGGGGGGAAATTAGGTGGGATTCAAGTGTTTTATATCAATCTGTTCAAGAAATGTGGTCAGAACAGGTTGAATGTGACGCAGGAGCGGCCGTGAAAGCATTAGAACGTTTAAATGGGCTTAAACTCAACTTTAGTGGAAAAAAACCAAGGTTTTAGAAATGAGTCCCCTCTGGCACACCTGCTGCCCAGGTACGCCGCCATTTTGGAAGTGATATCCTGGGTACCCAAATTCACACGCGACCCAACCAGGGTGTTCAGCAAGTCTCACCTGGAGACTTTATGAGTTCAAGTCAAGTGTGGAGTTGTATAAGGAACTTTGCAGAGCACTTGAACGCGTGGCCACAGCTGTGTCATAGTGTGTTGTCATTTCTGGATCACAACGTTATCGCGTCCCACCTCCTCCCGTCCGCCACCTTAACCACGCACACCTGTGGCCTGTACTATAAAGCGGGATTAACATAACCCGGTTATCTCTCTGTTACCGGGGTTGACTTACCCCAGACATTCGCAATCTTGATAAGCGGAACTACGAAGCTGGTTATGGACTCGGTAACCAAGCCCAGGGCTTTCCGATCTCGATCAGTGCACGCTCAGAAAAAAGGGGCGGGGTTTGCAGCGCCTGACCAATCGCGAACATGGTGAAACCCTGCAGAGCAGCCCGCATTAAGATGGCGGAGGCACTATTCCTAAAAAAAGAATTCAAACGTGTCGCCCAGCCCAAAAGCAACACTTTTGCCACGGTAAAAGCCAGGAAGGAATGCTGGCATTTAATGCGGAACTTCGTGAGATTATACAATATTAATTCATCGGACAATATAAACGGACAGAACTCTGATCACTCATTTTCACTTTATTACTGCACAGGCTTGTATACACTCATTGCTCTCTAATCCAGAACATATCCCGCTCTGGAGCAGGTTAGCCGTTCAGCGTACGTTGCCATGGTGATTTACCCCGATAAGAAGGAAACCAGCGTCGTAGGACGGAAAAGCCCAGGGTTAACCCCGAAGTTACCTCGATAGGAGAAAATCCAGCTTTGTGTTTCAGGCCTCCGGACGCCTCCAGTCAAGCCTCCGATCAGAAGTCCGCTTCATTCAGGTTATCGCCGGCTCTGTCGGTCCCTTGTTGGCCCACTTCCTGCTGAGGGTCAAGTGCCAAACTGAGATCCTTCTGACCACCATCAAAAGTGACCTCACTTGAAATCCTCATATGTTTTTTCCCTCTAAAGTCTCCCCTGATTGAACTGATAACAGTGTGCAGCTCACGCAAGGTTGGCTGGGAAAAAAAACAAAAAACAAGTGCACCTCTTCTCTGGAATCATTTTTTCCACCATTGTTTTTCCTTTTATTGACAGCTTTTGTACTCAAATAGTACATACATGCAGTATAGCACAACACTGTCAAGTACAAGCATACTGCACAATACAACATAACGCACTATACTGAAAATCAGATGTGGAGGTTGCGGATCAATGATAACACAGTTTATTAACATAATGGTCTTATTTTGAAATACGATTGAATAAAGATCCAGGGTCCTTTGTATCCAAGGTGATATTCAAAATGGGGTCCTGCTGCCCGTTCCATTCACAATAAACCCATTAGGTCTCGGCCGGTTATCAATACTAAAGCAATTTGCTTCATGCACTTCCCAGTTAATCATAACAATATGTTTGACGCACACAAAAGCTAATTCAATGACGTGGCGTGTGAGAGCTGAGTGTGTAATTTGCCCTTCGGGCTAATGGACATTGGGGTATATTTCCCATTCAAGATGGAGGACAATCTCATAAATGACCTTCATTCCGCCGAAAGGGGAGGAGCCATGTTAATTCTTACACGGAGCGTCGCAAGCCCGATACTGTCAATGTTTAGCCGTTCCCAGAAATGAACTCCAGCTATTTGAGTTTATCATAACACAGGAAGGGAAAATGTAAATCCGATTAAAAAAAAAAAAATTCGACCGGCACGTCTATGCCAGCTAGCTCATAGGTTATGTGTGTTAGTAGAAATTATAAACGAGGAGGCCCAAACAGGTGCGGGATGACTGGGAGTCATTAGGTGGTTTCGGAGCGTCCTCACGACTGCATCTGCTCGGTGCGAAGGAGAGTTTTTGAACGACGGCCCCGCGACGCTAAGATGAGTTAAGACTGTCAGCGGCGCCCGCTGGTGCGACCCTCTTGTCAAATTGGCGCCATTCTTCACGAGCCGCGACGGTGAGTCCCTGAAAACTTAAGAGTATCAACGTCAACCCTAACCTTTAGCACACCGTCTGGAAACACGGCGGCTTCGGAGCCAGCGGCCTTCCCCCACCCCCCAGACCCTCTTCCCTTCATCGAGACGCCTAGCTCAGTCCGACAAAACGGCGCTGCTGCTCGGACAGAAACCATAAAGGGAGTCATTGTTTTTCAGTCTTTTTTCCTTTTTTTTTTTTCCCTTTTTTTTGTAGAGCACATTATGTCGTAACCTGACACATCCAGATGGTCGGCAACACGAAACCATCTGGGTAGTCAGGTGGAAAGCGGCAGACGTGCGGCAGGCGAAACGGACGAGCCACCTGCTCATCGCCGTCCATCGCGGGGGCCCGCTCGAGGCGACGGCGTGGAGGAAAGCCTCCAGCGCAATCTTACGGTCTTAATTTGATGAAGCGATACCCTCCTGTTCGGATTTTGCAAATGCGATGGCGCCATCCACGTTTTAACCTTTTTTTTTAACCTGTTTTAACCTTTAACGGTCAAACTCAAGCCCGCCGACGCCCATTTGGGTGCTGATTGGATCCAGGGCGCAGATGTTTTTTTTGGGGCCCTCATTTACTCTTGGAAGAATCCAGGTGTCCTGCTGTGTTCCAGGTTTCAAGTCAATGGGATTAGAGCTGATTTTGTGTGTGTGTGTGTTGTCTGTCTCATTCATTGTAGCACGGTGTCAGTCCTCCAAGGCTGTATGTCAATTTTGGCGTTGCAGCAGTAAAACCGACAAAAAAAGGTGGATTTAATCGTGTCAAACTTACTTTACAACAACAGGTGCCCAGTGTCCCTCGGATTTAGTCATTACATCATCTTTTTTTTTTTTGCTGCTTCGAGCAAGACTCAAGGGATCAGACATACTTGATATGACTGGATGTGATCCCCAGCGATGATCCTCAGAGATACAATGGGTGCGTTATTTACCTCGTAAGTCGCAGTAGCTTGACAAAGCTACGTGAACCATGGAGCTCTTCAACTCAGGCTTGGGGAGAAACATAACCTTTAAGCGACCTGCATACTTCACGATACACGGATTTAGAGGCATCCCCAATATCCACTATTACTATGTCTTCCTTTTTTTCGTGTACATTGTGTCGTTGCTGGGAAACTCGGCGGTGATGGCCATCGTGTGCATTGATCACAACCTGAGAACCCCCAAGTACATCGCCGTCTTCAACCTGGCGTTTGTGGACCTGTTCGGCAGCTCCGCTCTGGTGCCGAAGGTCATCGACGTTTTCCTGTTCGACCATCACCGCATCTCCTACAACGGCTGCCTGACCTTTCTTTTTTTCTGCTACGCCTGCCTCTCGATGCAGTCCCTCACTCTGGTGATACTTTGCTACGACAGGCTGATGGCTATCACCTACCCGCTGCACTACCAAATGAGGGTGACCAACAGGTCCATGCTGGCCTTGGTTGCCTCCTCCTGGCTGCTTGTCATCTCTGTGGTGCTGGTTGCGGTCGGTTTACTCACACGGCTTTCCATCTGTAAGTCGGCGGTTATCAACAGTTATTTCTGTGACCACGGCCAGATCTACCGCATGGCCTGCAACGACAACAGGCCCAGCAGGTTCGTTGCTGACGTCCTTGTCGTCCTTCTCCTTTGGGTTCCGGTGGCATCCATCTTGGCGAGTTACTCATATATCGGCTACGCTTTGTCTAGAGTAGCCACAGCTCAAGAGAGAGTGAAGGCATTAAAAACCTGCTCCGCTCATCTTTCACTGGTGGCGATGTACTTCCTCCCCATCCTAACCACATTTTCTATGAAAAAAAGAATACATCCGAATGCCAGGATCATAAACCTGTCTCTCACCTCCATCTTGCCCCCAATGTTGAACCCAATCATTTATGTCCTGCAAACGCAGGAGATTAAGCAGTCGATCAAAAGGATACTGAGGATAAAAAAGATGTCCAAGATAAGTGTGAAGACAGAAATCATAAAATAAACCCTTATGCATGTTATGGTTCTTCTGTTTTGAATGTTGTGCGATGGAATGTAAAAAGCGCCGCATGTTGAAAACGTGAGATGGTTTTGAAGCGTCCCGCAAATGCTTGATGATTATGAAAATTATGAAAATTGTGTCCACTGACGTATCTGAAAATTATTTTTTAAATAAATCTACTCATTTTACAGCAAATCTCATTTCAATATGCCATTCAAGGAAGGATTTAGCTTTCTCGATTATCTCTAAGCTTATGATTTTCACTGTCGTGACCACCTTGAATTTTAAAGTGAAACTGCTGCAATATTTTGAGGGTTATCGCGGGGCGGTCTTCTTTGGAGCAGACATGAGCGGGCCGCTGTTACTTGACGTTTGCGGCAATTATGGTACCACTGAAGTCAAACTGCTGAATCTGCTCCCGCACAATGAGACGTGCAGCATATTAATAGCAAAAGTCGATACTGGAGTGGCCCTAATGCTCCACTCTGAGATTGCTCGTGGGTCGGAGCGGACCTCGACTGAGACGCTAATGCAATTTGCGGTCCTCGTACCCGCCGTGCGACGGCGACGTCGTGACGCAGCTGTGACGAAAATAAAATTCATCACCCTTAAAATAGAACAAAATTCGATAGGACTGTTTTGCTCAATTGAATGTGTAATCGGGAGGTCGGGCAATACGGCGCACGCATATTTAATGTGTTGCGGCTTTGTGTAGGTGGCGTGCACAGTGATGAATGACTATATTGCAAGAGGAAAGTGTCTCTTTTTTTTTTTCCCAAAACATCAGTGTGAAATCTGAAATGACTTATAATATAAAATATAATATAATAGCATACAGAATAATATAGTATACAGTACATACTGGTGTACAATGTACAATGCATCACATATATAATAATTTCTATAATTTGTAATTGTTTATTTTATTATATATTGGTATCATATTTATATTAAATGATTGTCATTATTATTATTATTATTATATGACCTTTTTTATTATTTTAACTACCGCTCTCACCTATCTTTATGCTGTACTGAAAGTGATGGTTTTAGGAGTATTTTTCGATCATGACCTGCGTTGTAATGTGACGACAGTCAGGATAATAAAAGCACCAACCATGCTTCCGTACCACAGCGTCTCTGGGGTGAAAAATGACATCATCATGAAAGTAAGATTCACAGCGCAGAAGAAGCAAAAGCGCGCCGCGTCATGCGCACGCTGGAGTCGGCAGTTTGATCAAAAATCACGCCGTTTCATCAAAAATCCCTGTGGGAATAAAGTCCTCGTTTGCACTTTTAACGAGCCAAACAATGCACCGGACTGAAAACGGGCTGGTCTGATCAGGGCCGGCCTCCACACAGGGGAACCTGTGAGAACCCAGGAGACTCGTCACACTGTCGCGAGGAGAAGAGGGGGAGCAGGTTTTGACACCCCCGGAGAGGACGTTTATCTGCATTTACACCACGTTATGGAAAGGAAAAAGTACGATAAAGTTTTGCAATGAACTTTTTCAATTTGGCACTCGGGGGGGAAAAACCTGACTTTTGTGCGGCCAGAATACTTCTTCATCGGGCGGTTTTGTCCTGAATGGCACACGTGACATTGTACTACGCGTTTCTCCTCTCCGTTTATGTCGCGTCTGTGCTGGGTAACGCCGCCGTGATGGCCGTCGTGTGCGTGGACCCTAATATCGCGTTTGTTTTTTTTTAACCTGCCGCTGGCGGACCTATGCGGCAGCTCTGCGTTGGCGCCGAAGGTCCTTGGACGTCTCCCTCTCCGGGCAAAAACTAGATTTTCTAAAAGGCCTATTCGCTCGCTCACAGCTTCAACTATGAAAAAAGAATCCCGTTTTCCTTTATTGCTCCTGTCTGTTGTGTTAAATCATAAAATGTCTGAAACAGGAATTGTATTATGACGCGGCTGCAGACAGCGTCGATTCCTTTTTCTGCCCAAATGCGAAGAACTTTTGAGATTTTTCTAAGCTGAACGGAGCAGGTTTGCGTGGAATCAATGGAATTGTGTTCATTCCGAGAAAAGTTTTTCATATTGAAATTTGATTTAGGTCACTTTTGCCTCTTTTTTCCACACCTTTGATCACCTAAATGACTCCTCTGGCCCCCTTTTTTTTTGTGTGTGCAAAAGTTGTGAACAGTATCTGGAAGTATTTTGATATCACCTCTGTTAAGGTTGTTACAGGTATAGTTTCTTTTACTCAGTGGACTTAAATTATGACACTGAATGCTCTGTTGAGGAGGCACAGATGTTCCTCTGTTCGGTCGACCATGAGAGAGACAGCTGAGCCTGTGCTGAGGCTTCCATGGCTGCCGCTTCACGCAGGGTTGCTGCGATGCGTCAACCAGGCGGTGGGAAAGCCGTCTCAGGTGAACTCATCGAAACGCGTAACCGGAGTGGACGCGCTGCCGCTACCGGCCGGGTCGGAAAGATTACACACCAATCAGGCATAAAATTAGGATCTCTGTATGTTTGCCTTTGAATTTAATTTCTCCATTGAGGAGGAGTTTTATGTTGATTTGTGAGTGAATGTGTGTGAGAGAGGTGTCGACACATTCTAATCATTGTTTTCGGGAATGTAATCTGTGACGCCGTTTAACTGTGCTGGGCTACACTGAGAGGCGCCCCTAATATTTTGGTCACCCTAATGCCTGCGACTGGGATGACCAAAATATTAGGGACACCTAATATTGTAACGCCTAATGTTTTGACACCTAATATTTGCGCCCAAGTGCCTGTGGCCTAATATCCCAGTCACAGGCATTAGGGTGACCAAAATATTAGGGACACCGAATTCAACATAAAACTCCTCCTCAAGGGAGAATTTGTTGCAGGGCTCTTGCATTATATTCTATAGTAAACATGCAGTGGCCGTAATGTCATGCATTCTTTCCAACAACCAGTAGGGTTTGGACACCAAGAGGTCTGATTGCATAGATGTAGTTCTCGCAAATTTTTTCCTACCTTGGTAAACCAATTAATTGCTAGTTTTAAGCCATCTCCAACAGAGCACCATGAAGATATTGTAACTGATAGTCCCATTTAGTATCAAAAAAAGTTGATGAAGCAGCTTTTGCATTTGGGGTGTGGCTCTCTTATGACTGACAAGTTGCCATGGCGGTCTCAGGTTTGAGGCGCCCTTCTCTGGGCGTCCTGAACCGAATCAGTCCTTGTCAGTCCTGCCGGCCTG
>CAAKHG010038868.1:0-10776 GCA_901007715.1 Dactylopterus volitans | reverse complement strand
TACTCACAGTAATAACTCCCACTTTGCTCCTGTGGAATCGTTTTTTTTCCTATGCTTTCACTTTTAGGACAAAGATTGCTTGGATATAATATGAACAGAATGAACCATAAGAGGAAGGGAAGGAGTAGAGGGCAGGACGAGGGCAGAGAGCATGATGGGAAGGGAGCAGAGAGGATGATGGGAAGGGAGCAGAGAGCATGATGGGAAGGGAGCAGAGAGCATGATGGGAAGGGAGCAGAGAGCATGATGGGGAGGAAGCAGAGGTCTCTGACGAGTCTGGACATGTTTGTTGGTTTGTTTATTTACTGAGTGAAACGTTCCAGAGCTGAAGGAGGAACCCAGTCGAGCCATTAGTCACTCAGCTGCAGCAGGGGGCAGGTGCTGGCGCCATGACAACGGGGCGGGGAGGGGTGTGTGTGTGTGTGTGTGTGTGTGTGTGTGTGTGTGTGTGTGTGTGTGTGTGTGTGTGTGTGTGTGTGTCTGGCCGTGGTCTCCCCCCGTGCCGACGGCGAGCGCTGAGGAATCCCGCTCGACCTGTTTCCTGATCTGGTGACAGGAGCAAACATGCTGATGACATCACCGCACAGACTCACCTGCGTCTGCAGCAGCTCGCTTTCCCAGCATGCCTTTCACCTCACAGACCCCCCGACCGGCCGTTCCTCTGTCAGCCGGACGGGAACCGCGACAGCGTAGGCTGCATTGCATTCTGGTCTTTTGGGCCATGGGAGGCCTGATGCACCGAGACATCGGCCAGCTACACACGCCATCCTCTCGCCTGTGATCCCTGCTCCCGCCAGCTCCGCCCACATCTCCCATCATGCCCTGCTGGGCGCCATGCGTCGATAAATCCGTTTTCTGTCCCGGAATGCAACAGTTGCTGTGTTGTTTCTGTTTATAACGTAGCTGTGATGCCATTGGCTGAGACACGCTCGATAGGCGGCGCGCCAGTGACAGTGGACCGTTGTTGTCAACAAATGGGGTTTGTGCCAGCCGTTGAATGGAGGGCGCCCTCTGCTGGACATCACACCCCTCTACAACTGATTCATGACAGTGAGCCTTCTTAAGAGAGTCATTTTGGCACCTTTTCTTTTTCTCACCAAACCCAGGCAAATATCGGCTGATAAATCAGTCAGGCTCTGGTCCAGAAGTATGTGGACACTCCGAGGTCACGGTAGCCGGTTTGGTCCCGACTCTTTTGTGAGCTGCGTTCAGCTGAGAAGGTTGTGAACTTCTCTCTTACATAATCATGTGGTCGCAGCTTTGTCTGCTTCCTCTTTCAACATGGCCACGCCCCCCTTGCACATTTGTTCCCCAGAATCATTTCCCGGTTTGCTGAGGGAGAACTCGACTGGTCTGACCAGAACCAAAACCCGGCAGCTCCGAGGTGAACCGGACTTGTTTGTTCGGTTGTATCATGTGTCTCTGCAAAAACGTTCGCGGGTTCTCTGCCTGAGGATCCAGGCTGGTCGACATCTGGACCAGAACCAGACGCTTCCAGCACTGCATCCATCTTTACATCACGCGTGTGTGTGTGTGCGTGTGTGTTACAGGATGACGTGCCCATCAAGGAGATCAACATCACTCACCATGTGAAGGAGGGCTCGGAGAGGGCCGACCCGCGGCAGTTTGAGCTGCGCAAGGTGCTGGGCCAAGGCTCCTTTGGAAAGGTGTGTGAGCCCCTCCCACTCCCACATCCTGCGCCGTTGTTTGTTTGACAGCCTGTTGCCGTGGAGATGGTCGGCTGTTCACACACACACACAGACACACACACAGTCGAGTGACGTAGCTGGTGTGTGTGTGTGTGTGTGTTCAGGTGTTCCTGGTGAGGAAGGTCACGGGTCCAGACGCCGGCCAGCTGTACGCCATGAAGGTCCTGAAGAAGGCCACGCTGAAAGGTAGACGCCCTGCAGATGGTCCGTAGTCTCATTCCTCCAGAGGAGGCGGAGCTACAGGCAGGATTTGTGACATCACAAACCACTTGTAAACCAATCAGCAGTTATACTTGGACGGCGTTCGTATGCTGATGAGGTCACGGGGAGGCGGGACCAACGCCATCTCAGGGTTTTTTACGTTGGTCATGTTCCTCTGTGTGTGTGTGTGTGTGTGTGTGTGTGTGTGTTCAGTGCGTGACCGAGTCAGGACAAAGATGGAGCGAGACATCCTGGTGGAGGTCAATCATCCTTTCATCGTGAAGCTGCATTACGGTGAGTCAGCCAATCACAGAGCTCTGCGATCATTCGTCGGCCAATGGGAAGCGTTCGCAGGTGTTAATCGGCCGCTCGGTTGGTCCTCAGCATTTCAGACGGAGGGGAAGCTCTACCTGATCCTGGACTTCCTCCGAGGAGGAGATCTCTTCACTCGTCTCTCCAAAGAGGTAAAACCAGCCACACGCGCACACACACACACACACACACACACACACACACACACACACACACACACACACTGCCTCTTTATTTAGTCACAGACAGGAAGTCAGTCAGAAGGTGACAGACGAGAGACGACACGAACCGTCACCAGCATCATTACAAGCCTCAGCTGACGTGTATGTGTGTGTGTGTGTGTGTGTGTGTGTGTGTGTGTGTGTGTGTGTGTGTGTGTGTGTGTGTGTGTGTGTGTGCATTGTAGGTGATGTTCACAGAGGAGGACGTGAAGTTCTACCTGGCAGAACTCGCTCTGGCTCTCGATCACCTTCACAGCCTTGGAATCATTTACCGGGACCTGAAGCCTGAAAAGTAGGTACACACACACACACACACACACACACACACACACACACACACACACACACACACACATTAAAACTTTATGATTATCATTTCCTTGTAAATACAAAACACATTTATGTTTTTTTCAGCATCCTGCTTGATGAGGAAGGACACATCAAGCTGACCGGTGTGTAATGATACACTCCCCCGTGTGTGTGCCTAATAATATACACACCTCTGAGTGAGTGTGTGCGTGTGAGCGTGCGTGTGCATCATAATACACTCTTCTCTTGGTAATTTTGCGTGCGTGTGTGTGTGTGTGTGTGTGTGTGTGTGTGTGTGTGTGTGTGTGCGCGTCTCCAGACTTCGGCCTCAGTAAGGAGTCCATCGACCACCAGAACAAGGCCTACTCCTTCTGTGGGACGGTGGAGTACATGGCTCCAGAGGTGGTCAACCGGCGCGGACACACCCACAGCGCCGACTGGTGGTCGTACGGTGTCCTGATGGTGAGACGAGCCTGCCGGTCATCACGCCTCCGTGACGCCGAAGGCCAGGGGGCCATTACTCACGCGCGCGTGTGTGTGTGTCTCCTCTGTAGTTTGAGATGCTGACGGGAACGCTGCCGTTCCAGGGAAAAGACCGGAAGGACACGATGACCATGATCCTCAAGTGAGACGCTTTCCCGTGCAACCAGCAGCTTTGACCGCAGCGTGACGGCGTGCAGGCGTGATGGCGTGACGGCGTGCAGGCGTGATGGCGTGACGGCGTGCAGGCGTGATGGCGTGCAGGCGTGCAGACGCGCGGTTGAGCGCGGACGTTTCCACGGAGACGAAACTGAGAAATTGAGTCGCGGTTTTAGAATCACATCAGCGTTGTGAATTTGATGGGATGGTGGCAGCTAAAGACTGGAACGGCAGTGAGAAGCGGTGGTGGAACATCTCACCACTAATGAGGTGACCCGGCAACAGGTGAGGACCAAAAGGGTGAGATCAGCTCTGATGGTGGAGATCTTCACTGCAGCAGAACCAGGATCGATGGTG
This sequence comes from Dactylopterus volitans, assembly GCA_901007715.1. NCBI lineage: Eukaryota > Metazoa > Chordata > Actinopteri > Syngnathiformes > Dactylopteridae > Dactylopterus > Dactylopterus volitans. The sequence goes on along the minus strand of CAAKHG010038868.1, from coordinate 7,028 downwards.
TGGTGGCATCACGGCATGGGATCAGGAACACCTCCAAAAAAACCAGCGTCCGTGAACGCATCACCACGTCACTCATGACCGCGTGCAAAGAGGAAACTGGATAGAAACCAGATCCAGGACCGCCGCCGCCCTCTGGACCTGAGCTCATTTAGGGTGGACTGAGGCGAAAACTGTCCTGGTCTGACGAGCCTGAATGTGAACCTGTGTTTGGAGATCATGGAACACCTCCAGAGTGAGAAGAAGAGCTGACGCTGCAGGGTGGAGAACATCAACATGAAGCTGCTTTTATGAAGCCGGCGGCTAGGGCTGCAACTAACGATTATTTTGATTATCGATTAATCTGTCGATTATTTCTTCGATTAATCGATTAATCGGATTTAGAAAAAAGTGCACAAATTTTATTTACATTGTAGGGAAGAGAAGAACAAGGAGACCAGATGGATACTTCATTGAAAATTCTATATTTTAAATCAGCTTTGCTGCTGATATTTGGCTGCTACTGATACAAAAAGTCAATGAAAAAGCATTCATGTGTCGGGGTTTTGGTTTATAAATCCCAAGAAGACGACCTCGAATGTCTTGTTTTGTATAAACCAACAGTCCCCAACCCGAGGATGTTCACTTTACTGTCATAGACCAGAGAAACCAGCAAATATTCATATTTGACAAGATGGAATCAGAGAATTTGGACTTTTTCTACTTTAAAAAAAGCTCAAAATTAGTCGATTATCAGAATAGTTGGCGATTAATTCAAAAATCAATTAGTCATCCATTCATAGATTAATTGTTGCAGCCCTACCGGCGGCTGCGTCAAATTCACAACGCTCATATGATGTAAAAAAAAAAAAATCAACAACAACCACGATGACAAAGTCTCTCGAAGTCTCAGTTTTACCATTTGACGTGTCTGTGAGGTTTCGGTGTTCATGAAGCAGCGGCTGGTGTTTGCGTTCATGCCCGCCTGCTCCTGGTTGCTGTGACGTCACCAACATGGACGTGTGACTTCATCTGGGGCTTCTTCTCTCTGGTCCTGCAGAGCGAAGCTGGGGATGCCTCAGTTCCTGAGCACCGAGGCCCAGAGTCTCCTCAGGAACCTTTTCAAGCGCAACCCTGCCAACAGATTAGGTAAGACACGCCTCCCTGCGCCCCACCCGTAGCCCCGCCCCTTCACGAGCGCGTCATCGGCTGCATCGTCCTGCGACGGCGCGGCGCCCCCCGCTGGCGTGCCGCGCTCACGGCTGCTGCTCTTCCTCTCTGCAGGGGCGGGACCAGACGGCGTGGAGGAGATCAAGAGGCATCCGTTCTTCAGCACCATCGACTGGAACGTCAGTGACCGGCGTCCCGCGGCATCCTGAGCCGGGTCGCGTGACCCGAGTCGTCTCTGACGCCGTCTTTGTTTGCTCCTCCTGCAGAAACTTTACCGCCGAGAGATTCAGCCGCCATTTAAGCCGGCCGCAGGTCGACCCGACGACACCTTCTACTTCGATCCAGAGTTCACTGCTAAGACACCGCGAGGTACGGCGGCCCCGCCCACCCGCACGCCACCGAGCCCTGACTGGGCCTCCACTGAGCGCCGTGTGTGTGTGTGTGTGTGTGTGTGTGTTTCAGACTCTCCCGGCGTCCCACCCAGCGCCAACGCCCATCAGCTGTTCAGAGGTTTCAGCTTCGTGGCCATAACAGAGGAGGAGACGCAGCCCATCCCCAACACCATCGTTCAGGTAACACCGCGGCGCCGTTGGCCATGGTGGTGCCGTTGGCGGCGGCGGCCATCTTCTGTGTTCACCGGCGCTGACCCGCTGTGTTCTCTTGTTGGCGTGCAGCAGCTCCACAGAAGCACGAGTCAGTTCTCAGACTCATACGAGGTCAAAGAGGACATCGGCGTGGGCTCCTACTCCATCTGCAAGCGCTGCGTGCACCGAGGCAGCGGCATGGACTACGCCGTCAAGGTAGGCCGCCGCCGTCGCAGCGCCGCAGCGCCGTGGCACCACCAGCGCCGTGGCACCACCAGCGCCGCAGCGCCGCGTGTCTACCCCCTGAAACACGCCGCTTCCTGCTTTCAGATCATCAACAAGGCCAAGCGAGACCCGACAGAGGAGGTGGAGATCCTGCTGAGATACGGGCAGCATCCCAACATCATCACGCTGAAGGACGTGAGTCACCAGCACCGCCGCCGGCCACCATTCCTCGCCGCCGCTTTTGCGTCGCCACGTGAAAGCAATCGAACGCGGGCGCGGTTTTCATCGCGATATAAGAAGCTGAAGATGGCGGACGGCTCTTCAGCCAATAGAACGCGGCGGGTGGTTGTTCTGACGGGGAGGGAACGGCGGGGGCACAAATGTGGACTAGAGGGTGAGCTGGTCAGAGTTGGCAGTCGGGGGTCAAAGGTCAAGGTCACTGTGACCTCACCAAGCATGTATTTGGACATAATATTTTTTATAGATGTCTAATAGGATGAAGTGATGACATTTTTCTCCTCTTCATACTTTTAATAGACATGGATGTTAGCTGCGTCCTGATTGGCTGTTTCAGGGCTTGTGGCTCGTGTTATTGGTGGGGAGTTTGACAGTTTGACACGCCTGAATTACCCAGCATGCACTGCCACCTCTTATCAACTGTTGACTTTCTAACGTGACGCAACGGGGGAAAAAAACGCAATTCAAATTAGCAACGGCAACAAGCCGCCGCGTCCGCCTCCGCCACCAATCAGGCGCCAGATCCACGCCGGCGTGGTTCCTGGGCTACAAACCGACAGCCAATCACATCGGTCGGTGGAAGTCAAGCAGGAGCGTGTGTGTGAGGTGTGCGTTTGGGCGGCGCAGGTGTACGACGACGGGCGTTCGGTGTTCCTGGTGACGGAGCTGATGAAGGGCGGCGAGCTGCTCGACAAGATCCTGCGACAGAAGTTCTTCTCGGAGCGAGAGGCCAGCGCCGTGCTCTTCACCATCACCAAGACCGTGGAGTACCTGCACGTCCAGGGGGTGAGTCTGGGGGGCGGAGCCAATCAGACGTGGGCGTGTAAACGTCTGCGTGGCTTTTTAGGATGTGAGAAGTTTCACTTTAGGTCGATCGCTCAAAGTTGGTTTGGTTCCATCAGAAGACCGAGGAGACAACGACGTTCCTCAAACACCTGGACGCTTCTCCTGCTTCTTCTTGTAATGCTCCTCCTTCTCCTCCTCCTCCTCCTCCTCCTCCCCCTTCTCCTCCTACTTCTCCTCCTCCTCCTCCCTCTTCTCGTTCTCCTCTTCCTCCTTCTCCTCTTCCTCCTCCTGCAGGTGGTCCACAGAGACCTGAAGCCCAGCAACATCCTCTACGTGGACGAGAGCGGGAACGCCGAGTCCATCAGGATCTGTGACTTCGGCTTCGCCAAACAGCTGCGGGCGGAGAACGGCCTGCTGATGACGCCCTGCTACACCGCCAACTTCGTGGCCCCCGAGGTGCCCCCCCCTCCCCTCTTCTTCTCTTGCTTTCATGAAACGTCTCGGTGTCTCCGGGGCGCCTCGTCTCCATGACGGCCAGAAACCGAGCTGCGCTTGTTTCTCGGCAGGTGCTGAAGAAGCAGGGCTACGACGCCGCCTGCGACATCTGGAGTCTGGGCGTGCTGCTCTACACCATGCTGACGGGGTCGGTGCTGCACGCCGCCGCCTCACTGCACTCTCACATTTGGCGATCGGTGCGGCCGAAGCTCCCCGTTGTGTCTCCGCTGGTGTTAAACTCCTCCCCCTCCGCTCTCTCCCTCCGCCTCCAGCTTCACGCCGTTCGCCAACGGCCCCGAGGACACGCCCGAGGAGATCCTCGCTCGCATCGGCAGCGGCAAGTTCTCGCTCAGCGGAGGTTACTGGAACTCGGTGTCTGCTGAGGCCAAGGTGTGTCCACACACACACACACACACACACACGCCAAACACACACACACACACACACGTGCAGCTCTCAACCAGGGGAGGCTTGTGTGTGCTTCACCCTGACGTCCCGCGTGACCTCTGACCCCTCAGGACCTGGTGTCTAAGATGCTGCACGTGGACCCTCACCAGCGTCTGACTGCAGGTCAGGTGCTCCGCCATCCCTGGGTGGTTCACCGGGAGCAGCTGCCCAAGTACACGCTCAACCGCCACGACGCGCCGCACCTGGTCAAGGTGATGTCACGCTCGCCACGCCCACCCGAGCTCAGCCGCTGACAGTCTGACCTCTGACCCTCCTAAATCTGCCATCGGCTCCTCGCTCTCGGCACCGTCATCTAAGACGGGGTGGAGAATGTTTACTTGGAACTGTTAAACGGGAGATAACATGCAGCATATTAATGACTCGTCATTGAATCAAGTCTTGATTATTCAGGTCCTGATTCAGGTCCTGATTCAGGTCCTGATTCAGGTCCTGAGCGCGTTTGTTATTGGTTACTGAGCGCCGCTGCTCTCTGCCTGCAGGGGGCGATGGCCGCCACCTACTCGGCGCTGAGCAGGAACGTCCCGCCCGTCCTGGAGCCGGTGGGCTGCTCCACTCTGGCCCAGCGGCGAGGGGTGAAGAAGATCACCTCCACCGCTCTGTGACCTCATGACCTTTGACCTCCCTCCCCTCTCCCCCTCACCTCCTGTCAACTCTGACCTCGCTCTGACCTCCGCCGGACCCTCCTCTCGCTGATCCGGTCCGGTCCGGCTGGACAGACTACTGATGGACCTGGGAACCAAATAGGAACGCAGAGACCGCCGCCCTCCCGCCTGCACCTTAAAAGACTCTTCTGATTGGATCGCCGCCGCCGCCGTGGAGTCGCCGTCGCCGTAACCGTGACGACGGCGGCGGGTCGAGTGTCTCGGGGGCGTTTTTTGCTTTGGACAATCAGCGGGGCTCTCGACCGCAGCGCGTCAGGAAACACGAGTACTGTATTTATTTAGTCTGGACGGGGGAACGCATTCAGCGCTCGCCGTGGTTCCGCGCGTATGTAGAGCCGCCATTTTAACCTCAAGTAGCCTCCAAGACGGCGGCGCCTGGGACCCGGCGAGCGCAGCCGCCATATTTACTCGCGCGAACAGCACAGCGTCTGTTGCAGGCGTGCGGCGAACATTCACCTGCCGCCGTCACGTGATTCCCGCTCGCCGCCAGACACGCCGCGAACAACAGTCGCGCTCAAACGCGCCCGGCCGTCACGCTCAGCTCGGGGCGCCATCGCGTTCGCGCCTCACGCCGCTGATATGACGATAGCACGCAGGCTTCCTGTCAGGAGTCCCGCCTCCGCTGGTCGAGCATGTGGAGGCCGTGGCTTCCTCACAGTGGCCCGATTGGAGGAGACGGCGAGCGTCCTCGAACACGGGGGCGGGGCTCCTGAACCGATGCGCGATCAGATTTCCATGAATTTCTAGCATTTAGTCGCGTCCAGCAGGGGGCGATGGCGCGTGCGCGGCCGTCAGCTGTGATCAGGGACCAGTCTGACTGGTCGCGTCTGACAGCAAAACCCTTTAACTGTCACACACCCGGCCGCCATCTTGGATTCAAGGTTAACTCCAAACCCCCCAAAAAAAGTTGGAGGAAGTGCTTAGCGTAGCCTAGCTTAGCTTAGCTTAGCTCAAGCCTCTTTGCTTCAAAGAAATAATCAACATATTGTGTCCAGTTTGTCTGTCAAACCCAACCAGCTGTTCATTGGCTGTCCAGTCTCATCTGGTTGCCTGGCAACCGTACAGCATCACTAAAGCTCCAGTCCAACGAGGGGCAGGTCGCCCCAGGAGACTCTAGACGACCTCAAGGAAAGCACTGACCTGATTGGGTGAACAGGCGACCTGGTCACTGACCTTCATCAACATGCAATCAGCAGTCAGAAAAATATGCTAATGCTAAGCTAAGCTAATGCTAAACCATCAGCAGCTTCATTGGCTTCATCAGACCCAGGACACTGATTGGCTGGAGAGTTCTGGAGCAGCCTTCAGCTGGGCTCCAACATGGCTGCCGTGGTGCTGTGCTGAGCATCGCCCCCTCCTGGACTCGACCGGGAGAGCGCGAGCGCGGCGTCGAGCCGCGTTCAGCTCTGCGACCGGGAATGTAGGAGGATCTCGTCTTCTGTGGCCGCCGCCGCCGCCGCCACCACGACTCCGACGCTTCCTCGCTCAGCTGTTTTTTACCTGCAGGGAGAATTTCTACTTAAATAAAAGATGATCAGCTGACACGTCTCCGCCTCTTCTTCTTCACTCCGATTCCACGCGACTCCTCCAGCCGCATGGCGGGAAAAGCTGCGACTGCCCTCACGAGGATGAAGTAACAGCTTGCAGCGTGTGTGTGTGTGTGTGTTTGAGGTTCCTCAGAGAACATTTCAGCCCGACTTCCACACATCTCATTTATTTCACGAAGATGCTGTTTTGTTCATCAGTCATGATTGTCGCTGTCACCGTGTTGCCATGGTTTCAACGGAGGACAAATCAGAAAACCGTATGTGTGAAGGAGACCTACAGCTGTGAGACTCGAGCTAAATGCTAACATGCTACGCTGCTTTTGAGGATGTTCTGGTTGGGTGCCCGCAGCCGTGGCTCTTCTTCCTCTGGTTAAACAGATGATGAGAGGTTTCCGTGACGACGTGAAACAAAACATCAAGTTTGAGTTAAACACATTTTCACAAGTAAAAAGTTTGTCCTCCATGAACGCAGCAGAGGCGGAGCTCCAGCCCCGACCTCGCGGCGGCGCTGCAGCCGGCCGGGTGACGCCGGGCGCCGTCAGAGAAGCTTCCTGCATCGCTTCAGCTGCAAAACACACTTACACACCCACAAACACACACGAAGTCAAGCACCACAGAAGAAGAACTCGAGATGGTTTTCACAATGCAGGATGATGAAACCAGGTCCTGACCAGTTTCTGGCGGTAAAATGTCACAAAGTTAACCGGAAGGACGCAGAAGCCGCGCTCAGTTCAGGCGTCGCCGCGGACGCCGTCGCCACGGACGCCGTCACCATGGACGTCGGAGCGTCAGAAGTCAGAGTCATCCGTGGCCGAGTTGTCGACGCTGGTGGAGACGGCGTGCGCCAGCGCCGGGCTCCCCGCCGGCGCCGGCTTCTT
>CAAKHG010038867.1:0-11734 GCA_901007715.1 Dactylopterus volitans | reverse complement strand
TTTTTTTTTTTTTTTTTTTTTTCCTTTTCCACCACTCTCTTACAGGCGTCACAAGATTACTGAAGCAGCGCTGACATCTCTATCAGCCTGACCTAACACTCTGCCCTTTACCTCCCTCCCGCTCCTCCCCTGCACTCCAGGATCCATCACGCTCGGGCCTGAGCCGCTTCGCCATTACACATCATGGAAAGCAGCGGGGGGAGGGGGAAAACAAACACACGGTAAATTGTTATCGAAAAAAAACAAAACAAAACAAAAACAAAAAAAGGAAAAAAAGGTGTCCAGGTCAGGAGGTTACACACTTTTCTGCCACCAGCATTTGACCGAAGTTCAGATATGACTGCTTAAAGTTCGCCCTTCCTGTGATCTGTCATCCATCATGTGGCTGCGACGTGATGTTTCACTCATGATTCATTGACTTATTGGAGAATGACTAAAACCTGCAATACAGACACAACAGAACGCGCAGCAGGAATTAAATGCAAAATTATCTACTTGATTAGACCCCCCAATAAGGAGCGCGGATGATTGGACGGCGGTCATATCCTGACATGTCAGTACCTTTCATATGTTGGTGGAGAGAAGGCCTTATTGTAACGTTGCTGGGGCAAAAAAAACGACCACGACTAACATGAGGGGGAATATATTCAAACGTGCTGAAAGTCTAGGGCGGGATCATGATACACACACACACACAGACACACACACAAACACACACACACTTGATCGTTCAACCTCAACTTTGAGCTTTGACCCGCTGATGCTTTTATGTGAGCCCTTAATGTAAGAAATAAGAAATCGTCAAATCATCGGGTTCTAGATTCATAGTTGTCAATATACTTATTTTACTGTTTGCATACTAAAATAGAAATGAAAGATAACATACACTGATAACATTTAATATTTACTACTTATTATTTTGCTCATCCCTCTCAATATGCATTAGGGTGCCGAAAAATTAGGGACACCTCTCAGTATGACCCAGTACAGTTCAACAGCATTACAAATTACAGTTCCTATAATAATCATCAAAATATGTCAACACCTTTCTTAAACAGATTCAATAAAAAAAAAAAAAAAATCAACATTCATCTCCTCCTGAAGAGAGAATTTACCAGAGGGCTGTTTCACTATAATTTAAGCTAAACATGCAGTGGTCATAATGATATGGCTGATCGGTTGAGTCCTCGAGGAACTGTCCACAAATAACAACACTTTTGTTGTTTCTATATTTGGCGTACATGCGATAAAACATGCACACAGACATTGTAACTGATTTTCAATAAGTAGCTTTACAGCTCAGCATCTGTGAAATGTCCTCAGCGGGCGAAAAAAAAAAAACGTCACTCTTTTTGAGTGTTTTCAATCAAATTTTATCCAAATGTCGAACCAATATTTTTGGGCGTCTGCCGGGCTGAAACGTGAATCTGTTGAAGGCTCAAGAAGCAAAGAGGCATTTTTCTGCTCAAGAGTAGATAAGAGATGTGGAGAAATTAGAGAAAGAGAGAGAGGAGGAGAGAGAGTGAGAGACAGACAGTGAGAGAGAGAGACAGAGAGAGACTCGTGATTTCATGGAGGATGGAAACATTCATGCCCGTAACCACAGCAACCTGGTATCCCAAGACAAATTAGTGCTTAATACACCTGAAATTTAGCAGCTTAAGTTACTTGAAAAAAAAAAAAAATGTGACAAAACAAACAATCTCCTGTCAGGTGCTTTTTGAGTTTTATTCAGGATTTTTGACTCAAAAATTAAAGCGTGAACATAAATGACTTATTATATTCCAGCAGCTCTGCCTCCACAAACTGCACGTGCTCGCCGCAGACCGATGCGTGCGGTTCAAGGCGCCGTGCTCGCCTCTGGTTATTAGCGCTCGGGAGTAGAACGATACCTGTTATTTCATTGTTCTTGCTAAATTAAGCCATTCCGCCGCTGCTCCTTTCAGGCACATGAGCGGCTCCTCTTTCTCTTAAGTTATATTGAATTTCCGCCACTGAATGCTGCCTCGGCTCGCCAGCTGCATTCATCCAATCGCACCCCCCCGCCACCCCCCCTCTCAGCAACCCTCCCCAGTGTTAGCTTTTCAGATTTGCGAGGGGAATAATTTTCATCTTCAAACAAACTGCTGTTCTTGATGGAATCCCTCCGCCGCCGCGGCCCGAGGTTTGTTATTGAGCAAACCTAAAATGACACAGTCCGCAGGGGGAGGTCCCGCCAGTGGAAAGATGCTGTCCATTAGCTGTCAACAATGACCACTGGTTCTACCCTCCCATGGGACTGGCAAGCGAGGCATCGTCTCATCCTGAGTCTGGCTGAGAGATCACACAGGCCCCATTGTCTCCGCCAGCCCGGGGTCTTATTGTAGAAGTGCCTCTGGGAAAGGACGAGCCTTCGCGTCCGTGCAGTGTGTAAGAATGGGCTTTCTGCAGGCGAAGGCCATGAAAACTGTAAGGGATGAATCTGGGGAACACAGAGAGGCTACGGAGTAGATTTGGAAAAAGGGTACCCCACTCCCCTCCCCACACACACACACACACACACACACGCACACACACTCTTAGACAAGTTTGGAGTCCCCCGTCCAGACCTCTTTCTCCCTCTCCCAGCGCTGACCTCCCTTCTCCACCTCTGTTTAATAAAGCCTAGGCCCTGGTCATTATTTTGGGCAGATGGAGACAGGGCAGGCGGTGAAAGGAGCTGGTGTCACTCCTGAGGAGAGGATGGTAGGGATGACAGAGAAGAAAAAGCGAATCAGAGAAAAGATCAAAAGCAGAAGCTCGCCTTTCACTCGCCTGAAAGCGCTAAAGAGGATAAGGAACGATCGGGCCCGGGGTCTCCTGTCCTCTCTGGCAATTAGACTCAGCTGATGGAGAGAAAGGCGTGAATGGCAGGGTTCAAGGCCCTCTCTAGGACTCACACAACGGGAAGGAGTTTTTTCCCCGACGCCTCCTTTATCTTCGTCTCCTTTCAGAGTGTCAGAAATGCAGCTGAAATATCTCTCCAAAAAGACAGCACAATCCCCAATGCCAAACCTTAATCACGGTGGCTGATGAGATTGAGAGCGCGGGGGAGGGTAGAGGGAGGGGAGAGGTGGTTAGGGGTGTGTGGGGTATGTGGGGCGGTGGTGGTGGTGGTGGTGGTGGAGGGTGGGGAGGAGGGGAGGGGGCGGGTTGGGAGAAAACACACATTCTTTTCACAATTCATCTTTACACTTTATATGAGGCCAGGATTCAAGGGAGGCGTAGTAGGTTTATGTGTGATAATTAAAAGCGGACAAATTAGAGTCCATATTTGCGCGAGGCGGGCAGACGCGCCGACTCCGCCGCATTTAACGGCGAATTATCAGACGACGGGACTTCTCAAAGGCTGCAGAATCACAGAGTGAAAGGAAAACAACTTATGTGGTTTTGCACATTACATTTTTTTTTTTTTTTTTTTTTGCATTCGGTAGACAATTTCAGAGATTAAAAGGTGCTGAAAATTTTTTTTAAACCATTTAAAAGGCGAAATTAAATGGGAGAAATTATTTAAAAAAAAAAAAAAAAAAAAAAGCGAACGCTGCAGAACGTCCCCGATGGAGGTTGAGCCACAATGGCGTCGCGCGATGGCTCGGACTGCTTCATGCAATTTAGTCATCTCCTTTCCGACTCGCGAGCCATCTAAGGCGAGGCCAGCGCGCCACGTCCCACTGGAGCCTATTACCATCCTCTACATATGCAAGAGTTCCAATAGGCCGTCTATCATCCCCACGCAGGGACGCGCAGCTTTTTTTTTGCTACAACTTCAACGGCTTGTCACGGGAGGCACGCGGGGGACTTCAATTACGCAGGTCGTCGAAGAGTGAGGAGACGATATGTGGGTCGCGCAAATCAAATTTAACACCGAGACTTTGGTAAAGTTTGAGGAGGAAGCGCCGGAGCTTACGGCAGCGATGAGGCGCGGGGAAAACGTTGGGTTACATAATGTTTGGAACAGTGGGCTTGTCGGCGGAGACCTCGCCTCTCAGGGCCATCTGGGCCGAGCAGTGTGGAACCCCGAACCCATGATCCTCCTGGAGACACACCTTCGGAGGAGCGTAAACGCCTTCGACTGAGTGAGACATCAAGCTTCTTCTTCGCCGCCTTCCTCATGCAGACGATGCGCCTGAGAGAAGCCGAGCGGGAGCAGCGGCGGCAGCAGGCCGGCGGAGGGAGTCACCTTCGGGGTCGGCGGCGGAGAAGAACAAGAAGTCCCGATGGACAACCCAGACAGCGCTGACATCTGCACCAGAATTCTGACCACCGACCGTGACACCACTGGGATTCTGCTGGGGGCAGAACTGCTGGCCCCCAGAACCAGAAGCACCATGACGTGCTGGTCCCAGTGCTGCCTGCGGAGGAAAAGACTCCAGTGGCTTGGTGAAGATCCTCTTCACCATGAGTGGCGAGTTCACCAGCTGGGAGAGGCAGAAGATCCACCGGACCATGAAGGATCATCTCAGCAGAACCTGCATCCCTACTCTTCTCTCTGGGCAATGAAGGAGGCCTGCAGGTGCTCTCTCTCTCTCCCTCCACCACATCATCCGGCACCAGATGATCTTCGCTCTGGGCTGCCAGCACGAGCACACCAGGAGTGGCCGTGACTGCCACGTGAGGATCAGCTTGGAGAATATCAACCCACAGATGGCCTACAGCTTCTACAAGCAGCCCACCAACAACCCAAACACTCCCTCAGACTACTGCGCCATCAGGCACTATGGGAGAACAGCCTTCTCCATCCAGTAGGACGTCCAGATCGGCCGGAGGAAGCACGTGTCCTACCGGGACATCATGAGGCTCAACGTACTCTAGTAGAAACGCCTCAGGAGTCAAAGTTACCTCATATGAGAACTAGTTCGTTCAACGATGAACTGAGGAACAACCGAGTCAATTAATGGAATCTCACATGTGACAAAAACCGCCTTAGAATTAAACTCTAACTCCCATTTCTGCGCATGAAGCTTGGACTGACTTGATAAACAAAAGGCAGCATTACCATCTCACCGGTTTTTGCCTTGAAAGCTTCAGTTTGGTTGTCAACGAATCCCATCAAAAGACCAGAAGCAACAATTAATATTGTTTGTGTCTCCAAAACCCGTCGTAGCTTATTATTCTATCTTATTGCCATGGAGCCGCGGTGTTGTTGAAGAAGCAATGAAACCTCATGAATGAGACGCGCTGGTTGACGCGCGCCTTCATTACCATGAAAACACACACGCACACGCACGCACAAACACCGTAGTTTATTTCTGAGCGAATCCCACACACACACACACACACACACTCACTCCGATCCTGCTGCTGCAAACACTCACACCGGATTAATCCACAGCTGGAAATAAATCCCATTAAACGCTTTATTTACTGCTGTTTGGGTGAAATTTTCCGCAAACTTCAAACTGCTTGATGAAGCAACGCTTTTACGAAAATATATATTTGTCTTTGAAAAGGGGGGCTGCCCGGGGGCCAAAAGCATCGAAGGATTTGTTGATGACGACAAACGAACGCGTGTGATTGTCAACTTAATCATTTCGATTTTGATGAACGAGTACAGTCTTATTTTTAAGACTAGAAAATTAATGCCTTCAATTACCACACACACACACACATGGGTGAAGCAACATCCTCTACAGAGCTTTAGTTTTAAGCATTTGCACTCAACTCTTGAGTAATTCGGGCAGTTTTGAGGGGAAAAATTGTCAGCAAATATCCTCAATATTCAGCATTTCTGACTGATGAATCTGAAACAAGGTGAAGCAGCTTAATATGACTGCTCTCTCGCTCTAAAAAAAAAAAAAAGAAAGAAAAGAAATTCTTGGTCTCCTCTGTCAATCAGAGCTGTCAGCTGTTGGTCGCCTCGGGCTCTATTGAATCAAAGGCTTTGATGCCGGCCTGCTCCGCGACGCCGCGCTCGCCTCGCAGCCTCTGGGCAGCAGCGACGCCCCCGACGCGCCATCGCCTGTGATTCACCTACAACCAGACTCCCCGAAGGATTGGCGGCGGCGCAGCGGGGGGGCCGCGCGGGGCGGCGGGGGGCGTCCGCATGGTCAGAATCAGGCTCATTACTGACACTAATGAATGCTGAGCGCTGATCAAACTCGGCGTAATAAATCAAACGTGATGACTGAGGGGGGAAAAGTTGCAGGGAGCGCTTGTCACGATTGCGGCGTTTGAGGAGCGGTTTGGGAAAAAGCGCTTATTTTTGGGACCGACGACACTCTTGTTTGTGAAATATGAATCAAGAACCAGGAGTGTGTGCATGTGTGTGTGTGTGTCTGGCGTTGCGCGGATACCTGCCGACGCCTCCTGGAGTCGCCGCTCTCTGGCTGGCAGCCTCACGGCCATGACGAGACTTTTAACACGTAAATATGTTAAAAAAAATATATTAATGAAAAGCAATAGCATGTTATTGAGTGACAATTAGAGGTGCTAGCATCAGTCGATCAGACCGAACCAGACGGTTTCCCCCCCGTTTCCAAACGCTATGCTAAGCCCGGCTACGCTAAACGGAGCCAAGCAGCTGCCGGCTGTCGTGGAAACATCAGCTCCTCTTACAAAAACAACCACGCAGTGTTGCAAAAATAACAAGAATCTTTGCTGTTTTATTTGGATCAGACGACGCGGCATGGTGTGCTCCGAGCGTGTGATGAAGTGTCGCAACAATAAATAATGTTTTTTTTTTTTTTTTTTGGACAAGAGGTCATGTGACCTCCGTAGCCGCACACCCGGCGTGAAAAAGTGTCACGCTCAGGAAGACAGTCAAGAAATTTATACCCATTTAGCGTATTTTTCCCCCCCCAAATCTGATCTTTTTTGGTGAAAAAATATCTCGTGTTTCCTTCCTATAAAACAAAACACGAGGTTTGTTCCTTTTGTCCTTAGTAAAAGGTTTTTTTTTCCTGACTGGAATCTTGGTCTGAGGGCAGATTAAAAGGCCTTGTAATTTATGATTCTGGGCAACACAAAGAAAATTAAATTGACTTCACCCAAAAAATCTCAGCCGAAAATACCACCACATCTACCTGTTAACAATTTTCATCCCTTAGCTAAAGAATTTTGAAGGTCTTTTAGCATGTTAGCATTAGCATGCCGCGGCTGTGTTTTCCAGGCCTAAATCTTGTTCCTCGTCTCCAAATATGTAGATTATCTGGAAGACGGTAAAATTATTGGTGACATTTTTGCATCATGTTCACCACTGGCCACAAGAACAACAATTACTGCTGCACTTACCAAAGAAAACAGTCATGTACTCATAATAATCTGTAGTAATCTGGGTAGCTTTTGCATTAGCAGCAGAGTTTTGAGGTGTCACCAGCGCGTTTGAAATCAGCAGCCATCAGGTCCCGTTTCATGCTGGGAACCAGTTTGACATCCTCCTGCCTGATAACACACCCCGCCGTCACACCCACACACACACAATCAATGGCTTTATAAAGACTGTCAATTGATAATTATGGGCATCCACACCCTCTACCAAGCTTTACACAGTTCCAGCCTCTCTCTCTCTCTGCACACACACACACACACATGCACACACACAGCTGACTGTCCTCAGCTCAGATATCGCGTTATAACAAGTCTTCAGAGACCGATCAGCCTGCTGTATTTGTGGCTCATCAGAATGCACGCGCCGCATCGCATTAGTCCCCGCGTGCGCGCCGTCATTTCACTTGGTAATTCTGCACCGTCTCACCGCCTATATACATATTCATGCTGCGCCTATAAGTGTCAAATTGAGACGTCCTTCCGGTGTCCTTGACAGCGGGTTATTAATATTGAATACTTCAGTCAACACTGGGCCTCTAACTAGATGAGGAGGTGGGCAGGTCGCCGTCCGCTGCGTCCTCGCCGCCCCTGCGTGCGAGGCAATTGGGCCAATCATCTGGCGATTTTGTATATGCGGGATTTTTTGGCTCCTTCTCTGATTTTACAGATTTTTTTTTTTACCAAACATCAGTGTTGGTGGAGTAAATCTGGCACATCTTAAAATGTTCGGTGAGGTCAAATCTGCGGGTGCGACTTTTAACACAAATTTAGGGGATTATTATTGTTTTTCATGAGAGCAGTTTCCCTCTAATTTTTGCTCATTTAACAGGCCGCTGACTGAGAGCCCACGCGCTCCCACTTAAAAGCCATAAATCCCAGGGTGTTACTCAACATCTTAACTATTCCTATTCTCCAATCCCTCCATTGCTGCTGTTGTTGCTTGTGGCTGGTTTTAAAAAAAAAAAACCTCCCTCCTGAGCGCGGCGCAGCAAGACAAACCTCCAGTGCTGCGCCGCTTGATAGGATGCTGGCTGCGGGCGTCTCGTCACAGCTGCTGAGAGGAAGGTCGCCGAGGTCCTCCTGCTCGTAGCGACGCCCAAGGGCCATCAGCGCAGCGGGGAGCCCGGGGTGCCGGTAAGGTCTCGCGCAGCCTCGCCTCGCTTCATGAAAGCCTAATGAAGACAGGGGCTCAGAAACTGCGCTGTTAAGACGCCCACAATCCTGCAGCGCCGGAGCTCAGATGAATAGAATGTGCAGGGGAATTCAAGCTCGGAGCAGAGAGAAAGAGAGAGAGAAGGAGAGAGGGGAAGATAAAAAGATGTGTGCGCCGTGTGATCGGGTGCATTTATGGCTGCGAGACATGAAAGACACCAAGTCTTCATCAGTGATTGTCATTAATAAATAAAAATAAAAAGAGTCTGACCCCCCCCCCCCCCCTGATTCCCCGCTCACAAACAAAAGACAAAACAGGACACGCAGAGCAGCATCCTCCATGCAGGCACTCGTCATTGCATATAGAAAAACAAGTCCACAGTTTCATCTTAAAGTCAAACAATTCAGTCAGCAATCGGAGAACGTGGAACGTGATGCGTAACATTTGCTATCCATTTGGCTGTGCTGCTGTATGTAAACATATGAAAGACCAACTTCCCTCCTTTACGTGCATCTCAGATTTGTTAACATCTAACACTTTTTCTTTTTTTTTGCAAGAAAGCACCTCACGATGGCTTCAAATCATCTAATTCAGCCGCAGTGAGACGCCCTTATGGAATTGTTTTGTTTTCCACAATGCACACAACATTCCAACCACGTCCGTTTTTTCGGGTTACAAGAGCGAGCGAGTTCAGCAGGTTTACGTGGAAAGACCGAGCGGTACAGACGGCAATCTTCAGAAATAAACTGCCCCCAGGAACGTACAGGATAAGACATTCTTTAAAAAACATGCGCCGAGGAATCATCCGCTTGGTTCTTGGAGTGAAAGTCTTTTGGTTGCCGGTGGATGTGGACGCTGCTGAGCTGCGCCTCCACACACAGCAGACGAAGGCCCGGTAGCCCAAGTGCACAAGCAGCAGCATTATTGTAGCGTCGCGTCAGCCTCCTCTTCCCGTGTCCTACAAGATCTTCTTCCTCCTGCCGCCCCTCATCTCGCTGTGCTGGACCTGCACAGAACAGGAACCGGCGTGCTTAATTCACAAAGCACCAAAGAGCTGTGAAGAAGTGCCGTCAAAATGAGATTCCAAAGCAGACCGCTAGAAGGACGGAGGACGCAGCTGGGCTTAATTCACTTCCTGTGGCGCTGACCTGTGATGACCACCAGCCATGAAAGAAAAGGAAAAAAAACCCCCAAAAAAAACAAAAGAAGAAGAAGAAGAAACCCGTGACCTATGAGAACGTGTGCCACATCGAACCATGTTGGCTGAGGACGGATAAGGACGAGTTAGGAATTTTAGTTGGAGAGTTTAACTTTAAAAGTTTCCCGCCAGATCTCGGGAGGAAACCAAAGTGACCTGCCGAATTTAACCAACACAGAAGTATTTTTGTCATTGACCAATCACCTCGAACCGAAAGATCTACAGGGCCACGAAAGGCTACATCACAGGACTGTGGTACTCACAGGCCAATAAAAAAACCTGTAAGGGAGAGGATCAGTAACGCTTTGGCTGGTTGGACGGCTATAAACTACACAGAAGATAATGGAGTGAGAGAAATCATTTGAATTTAAACAATTAATCACCTTTAAATATCTGTTACTACAAACTTCAGCCTGTAGTAGATTAATTGATTAATCACAGCAAATTCTGCCTTATTTAGTAAATTTTTTTTAATTGATCGACAATGCTGTTGTGAAGCATCATCATCCTTTTAACGTGCAGGACTTTTCCATCTTCTAGCACTTTTAATCAGTAGCTTATTCCACCAGCAAACGAGATTATTAGTGAGAAATGTGGGATGAATTACTGCTATAAGACAGAAAAAAAAGAGAGATTCGGCAACACAAACTGGCACAAAGATGCTGAAGGGGCGAGACAAATGGGGTCAAACAGCTTAAGCGAGGAGGATAGACGAAGGAGGAGGGGGAGGAGGAGCAGGAGGGAGACACGGGCTTGACCGGTAAAAAGAGAGATGTGGAACGAGAAGTTGAAGGCGGAGAGACAAAGATGGAAGAGAAAAGCGCACGCGTGGACGAGAGGCTGGCCATCGAACGGTGCGCTGAATCCTGCAAACGTCAGCAGAGCTCTTTAACATCAAAGTGAAGTCAGGTATCCCGCAAACAACAGCAACACCTAATAATGTCTTTTTTTTGGGGAGGAGGGGGGCTGATCTAAATTGGAGCAGCTGGGTGACTAATGTTTATCGCCTGCGGAGGTTGGTGAGTTCGCGCAGGAGACACCAGCGGCGGCGGCGGCGGCGGCGTCTCAGCCTGGGAACGGCAAAAACCTCCACCAGGGATGTATCATGACCAAAAACACAACAGAAATTATACAGGGCGACATAATTATACAGATGAAGCTAATTATACGGAATGAGAGCGAAGAAAGCCTGGGAGTCGTTCCATGCGAGGCGCAAAGCTGGCGGGTTGTGGGATTTTGCGGGCTTCCTGGCGGGCTGATCCGGCGGGGCTTACCTTCTGCACATCTGAGGGAACCCTCGACAGGAAATCAAGCACCTCATTGTTGTCGATGCTGTACGGGTTCCGTAATTTCTTGGTGAATTTATTGATACCTAAAACAGAGATTCACGCCAAACGTGTCATTAACGCCGCTCGCTCTCCTGAGGCGGCGCTCTTTTGTTTCCACACAAACAAACAACAAAAAAAATAAAAAATAAAAAAAACTTAAGGCGAGAGGAACGACTGTGACACTTCCATGTTTTACTTTCACTTCTTTTGCACTCCGGGGAGTTGCGAGGTTTTAAACGCAAATGTAGAACATCTAATATAGAGCATCTAGTGTAGAAAATCCAGAGCGTTCCGTGCAGCTCATGGTGAAGACAATAATGCGAGGAAGCCGCAGCAGCCGTGGGATGAAACCTTTAGTGGATTCTTGAAAAGAAGTAACAGTTTAGATTTTATCATTGCAAACGCAAACGTACCCCAGATTAAAACGATGTAGCGCACAGGTATGAAGTAGGTGAGGACCGTCGCTATGACGAAGACCAGGACCGCCAGGCCGGACAGGAACGGCACAGACCAATTAAAAGTGCTGGCAAATCAAAATGGCAGACATCGGTGAGTTAAAAAAAATACGTTGAAGTTAAGCATAAATAATAAAATGTAAATGAGGCCCCTATTTGCAGACTTTCCGCTCTGATTATAGGTAATTATGAGATCCATGAAAATAAGATGGAGGCTCTTCCAGTGGGAATCGGCGCGTGAGCTCTGATCGCGGAAGCCAAAGTCTTACTTTTTAATTCTCTCCCCGAAGCAGGCGATCTGGTCCAGGAGGTTTTG
>CAAKHG010038865.1:0-12689 GCA_901007715.1 Dactylopterus volitans | reverse complement strand
TCAGAGAAAATTTGTGTTTTATTCCTTCTTTGGACTTATTTATAGATTCAAGGGAATCGCTGCGGCGCAAATGTTCTGATTCTCCTGGTTGTCCTGGCAACGACGATGTGTGTCGCTGTGATGGCGCGTTTCAGGGTTGATGCTTTACTGGACGCCCCAGTGAACCAAAGACAGGCATTAGCTTAGCTGTTAGCAGCCCTTGCTAATATCCGTCATCATCCCGCTCAGCGGATGTTGTAACTCTTTCGGTCCTTCATCCATTCTTACACAGTTATTCGCCTCGCGGGTGAATGGAACTGTAATACTGACTCTGGCCAGCAGGGCGGAGTCACGTGGCCGTGAACGCGTGGCTGTGCGCGTGGCTGTGCGCGTCCTGGGCTTGTCGGGTACCTCATCCCTGCAGCGGCGCCGCAGGAGCTCCCGAGCAGTGGAAGTGGACGTTCTGCCACCGGCTGTCCCTGCGGTGCCACACCCTGGTCTCCTCCGATTGGCTGGAGCGCGGGCGGCCCTGCCCGTCCACAAACTGCGTCAGGCGGATGTACGCGATGCAGGCGGCGTCCTCGCCGATCATGTGCACGTGCGGGTTGAGGATGGTGGTGTGGATGGGCTTGCTGTTCTTGGAGAGGACTGGCGGCAGAGAGGGGAGCAGGGTCACAGCACGGCGTGCGAGCGCACCGCCAAAATAAGAGCGTGCGCTTAATCTGCGGGCTTACGGTTGTCAAAGTAGAACCTGTGGAAGTCCATCCCCTCCACCAGGTTACCCAGCCCCTCCGGCTCGAAGGAGGTCAGACCGGGGTCACAGATCTTCCTGTGAAAAGGAATATATGTATAGAACCTTCAGTAAAATCTAAATAAAGATGTGATTAAAGTTGCTATTGGAAAAGTTTGTTAAAAACTAAAGAAGTGAAAAACATAGAAGTGGATTTTGCTGCCAACTGTTTGCCTTTCTGGTTTTGTTTTTCTCTGACATTTGACGACGTCGCGAATATCTCAACAACTGATCAATTTATTGGGTAAATTAAAATATTATCTCATAGTAATACTCATCCACATTAAAAAAAATTAAACACCTCTCATGCTCTCACGCTTCTAATGATCAACACAAATACCTCAATATTTGACATACCCTATTTCATTATTTTGAGTCACTTCAGCAAAGACGATATGAGTGTGTTTTTACGAGATGCCAGTACTCCGTATCGATTCAATATCGTCGCATAAAACCTCACGATGCGCCGCTGCATCAGTTTGTGACATTGCGAGGGTGGAGGTCAGAGGTCAGGAGGGTCCGCGGATGGTGACTCACGCGTAGGCGTCGAAATCTCCGTTGTTGACGGCTTCGATCAGCTGCTCCGTGATCTTGATGATTTCCTGCTTGCGAGCTGCAGAGGAGAAACATGAGCGTCAGCGTCTGATTGGTCGCCCCGCCTCCACCCGTCAACCCGGGGGTCCATGCCGTCGCAAACGGCCTCCACGTAACCAGCGGCGCCGTTTCCCTCCCCTCCCAAGTAATGCCTGCCTGACTGGGCCACACTCGTGATCAGGATGGTTTGTGCAGTTTCTGCTGTCGTTATGATTTAAGAAGAGCAAACACAATTTGTTTGATAATAAGTGGCTTCATCCAACAGCCGGAGGTCTCGTATTATCGTTCAAACCCTGCCGGGGAATGTAAACTTATGAGCACAGCTGTGTATCATCAGCTGCTTCACGTGCCTCCACTTCCTCCCGCTTAACAAAAAAGATCAATCGACCCAATCGTGAGTGATTGGTTACATGATCAGTAAAAACCTGATTATTATATTATACATTAGAGATTATTATAGGAAGTCGGTGTTCCGCGTCCTCTCCACTCTCTCATGTAGGATTCCTAAACAGACGTCTGTAAACGCCTCCACCACTTCCTGGATGTCACTCAGAGCAGCTGTCAGTCAGGAAGCCACGCCCACTTTTATAGCATCAAATCACTGATTAAAACCAAACTTATCAGAAAGAAAACACTTGAAAAAACACCGATGTGATAAATAAAAAACCTACCTGAAATTGCAGAAACCATCTTTGAGGAAAAGATTTGAAATTTTAGTGTGGTCCAAGTCCCGCCCACTTACATGGAGGAGGCGGGGCTTATCAGCTACACTGCAGCCAGCCACAAGGGGGAGACGGAGGTGTTTTGGCTTCACTTTAGAAGAGCTGTTGTGTGTGTGTGTGTGTGTGTGTGTGTGTGTGTGTGTGTGTGTGTGTGTATAAATCTCACCTTTCACATCTTCATCCTCTATAGTCGTGTTGCTGCTGTCTGATGATTCCTGTGGACAAAGAACACACAAAAATGTTCATCACACAAAAATGTCAAAATAACACACACACACGCACGTGCGCACACACACGCACACACACGCATGCACACAAGACAGTCACATGTCATCAGATCCACAACGTAACGATCTGAGCAGCAGAGCACAGCAGCTGTTCGGTGACTCGGCAGAAACGCGGCTCTGCCGGCGGCGCGGCGTCAGCGCCAACGAACACACACACACACACACACGGCGGCGTCACAGGACGTCTGACCAGCGGGACCACGGTTACTCTGGTGGCGTTAATGGCTGACACACACACACACACACACACACACACACACACACACACACACACACATTGAAATCCTGCAAAATCGAGGAGGACGGCTTCACATGGACGGAGAAATGACAGGTGAAAAGAAAAGGATGAGAAGAAAAGAGGTTTGGGGGTGTGTGGGGGGCGGGGGGAGTACCTTGATCCCATCTACTGGATTATGGATTACAGTAGTCTGAGGCTCCTGGAGGAGGAAGGCAGAGATGGACAGAAGCAGCGTCGACGGTGATGAAAATGAGAGTTTGAGGGTCACGTGGGAGGAAGGAGACATGGGTGAGGTGGTTAGTTTGGCAGAAACTGATCGAGACAGGTTCAAATTCAGATTAGGACTCTGACAGCAGCTAATCCACACCAGTGCAGCACTCGACACGGCGCTCTCATTCTAATCTCTGACTCAAACGTGGAATAAAAAGCAAAAACACTGGTCATCACAAAACAATGGAGATTCTCCTATTATGTATTTAAAGCGACTGAGTGTGTGTGTGTGTGTGTGTGTGTGTCTTTAGGGTGATTTTAAGCGTTTTGGGGTTTTTTTTAATTGAAAACCATGTAAATCTGTAAAAAGGGGCATTTTGGCATTTTGACATGACATTTTGTATCCAAAAGGTCCAACTTTTCTGTGATCCGTCTCAGGAACATCTGACCGGGAATTTGTCCTGATCTGATGCGATTTCGGTGGTCAGGGGTCAAAGGTCATACTCTGCCGGCTGAGGGCAACATTTTAGACAAATGTTCACCACTTATCACGCGAGCAGACGTGGACGTTATCTGCCACCTGATTGGTTCACGCAGGCGTCGCAACGAGCAGCCGCCACTCGGCAGAGGAGGAAGGACTTTAAGGACCTGAAGCATCAACTTATCGTGTCGTAAATATTAAAATCATGTGTGAGCGCCGCTCCGACTGTGCAGTGCAGTCGGCACGAGAGCTGGCAGGGTCCTGAATCAATGAATGATTGAAATCAATGGTTCGAATCTTCTTACCGAATCGCAGATTGTATAAACACTGCAAAAACACTCGTCATCTGAAATACGACGTACGACTGAAGGTGTGTCGTGCGTTTTAAACTGAAATCGTCGAGTTGATCGCAGCTGAAGCTCAAGAAACTCAACAACTTGGGAATTCAAAAAAATTTAAGAAATTAAAAAGAATCTCAATTGCTCCCAAGAATTTTCCAGAAAAATAAAAATGAAACTTATCAATTATAAAAACAAAAATCAATCTTGCGGCGCTGTGATACAGAAGCGAGTGGACAGGAAGTGACATCATGACTTTGTATGTAGTTTGTGTGTTTTGCTATTAAGAGCAGCTTATTACACACACACACACACACGCGCGCACACACACAAGCTGCATACCAGTGCAGCAGAGGGGGCGTGGCCTTTGGGGCTGGTGACTATGCTGTTTCTGGAGCTGTTTGTCTGCTGCTGGCCAGGAAACACAAAGAGCTACGTTAGAGGAGCGGCGCCACCTGCTGGTCATTAAAACAACAACAACAACAGCAGCAGCAACAGCAGCAACACAAACTCTTCATCTTCGCGTGGGTTTCGTCGTTTCCGTCTGCAGCCGTTGCCGTGACAGCTGGCAGATGCCGGCGCCGTTTGGCAGATGGCAAACGGCGGCCCGCTGACATCTGTGCGCCGCCGCCGCCGCCGCATCTGTCAGACCCAAACACGCACAACAGCCTCCATTACTGCCAAACCACGCACGCTCGCCCGCCTCTTAACGCGACCTCAACCAGGGCAGTGGCGCTTTGGGCTAAACGAGCAGGCGGCGGTGGCAGCAGCGGCGTCCCAAGGGCCCCGGCGAGCGCCGCCATACACAGCGCTCACCGCGCCCGCGTTTTCTCTCAGCGAGTCCTTGAAGCCTGGATGGGGGTGGACGACATGTCATATACATGAGAGATTCTAACTGGAGCGTGAAGGGAGGAAGGTCACGGGGGGAAGATGGCGGCCGGTCACCGAGGCGTTACGCCGAAACGCAGCCGAGCGCCGCGGCAGGAAGTCGTCCAATCTGGCGTCTGATGAGGGCCACGGTTGTTTTTTTTAAAGGAGACGTGACCAGGAGGAGGAAGTGACACACCAGCATGTCCGTGAGATATTTGCACCTAATTTCAAAAAAATAACGAGCTGGAGGCGTGGAGCGCTTGGAGGCGGGGCACGTTCCGGCGCCGCCCCCCTCACCGCCGGCGCCGGCTGGCAGCGCTGTGAGAGGTGTCCCCCGGTAAGCGGGCGAGGGTTTAGGGCCGCCGCACGCCCGAATCGACGAGTGATTGAGGGCTCATCTTCATGGCCGTGCTCCATAAATCTGCCTCGCCGTGGCTCCCAGCGCGTCGGGCGGGCGCTCCGTGACGGCGCTCCGTGACGGCGCTCCGTGACGGCGCTCCGTGACGGCGCTTCCTGCCTCTGCCGCGGCGATGCGCCGGCGTGCAAGAACCCCGGTGGGCTCCTGGACTTGCGACACCTTTTAGAGGAGAGCGAGGACGCAGCGGTGCCGCGGCTGCAGGCTCGTGTGCATTTCGTGCGACGTCAGGGTGCGGCCAAGAGAGGCCGAGGTTACGTAACGGCAGATTAATCATCTGGAGGGGAATAATCTGAGATTAGCATCGGGCCACCCGAGGAGAGGGAGACAGAGGGGAGGGGTTAGCGTGAGGAGGATGAGGAGATGGGGGAGATGCAGGTTAATGGGCGGAGGGTGGGAGGGGGGATGTTCGTACGAAAATGAGGACAAAATATTCTCACAACGGGTGCCATCGTGCTCCGGTGACGTCATCCAGAATCTGCGCAGTAACAAGCAGGAAGTGGCGCGGCGGTATGGAGGCCCCGCCCAACCCAAACAGCAGAGATCAGCTGACTTTTAAAAAAACAAATCTTTACACTTTGAAGCAGACAGTAATTATAGAAAGTTATTTCTTACGTACGATCGTTAAACAGAAGTCAGCGAACGCCTCGGCCACTTCCTGTGTTGCACTCAGAGTTGCTATCAACAAAGCCACGCCCCCTTTGCATCTCGCACAAAGGAACAAAAATCAGTGTGATAAAAACTACCTGAAATGACAGAGCCCATCTTTGGGGGGAAAAAAAAATCGCACCCACTAACAGGGAGGAGGCGGGGCTTATCAGCTATACCGCTGCCAGCCACCAGGGGGAGACGGAGATCTTTTGTCTTCACGCTTGAGGAGGATAAAGATTCTTTCGTTTGTGGAATATCATCTCAGTGGAAATATTCATCCACGCAGGTGTGTGACAGCGCAGTGGCCACACACACACACACACACACACACACACACACACACACACACACACACACACACACTAAGGCGCATCGCTGACGTCACTGCGGAGGCTTTAACGAGCTTCACTTTGGCACTGAGACGACCTTCGGAGTCGCTGCCACGTCGGACTCGCTCGTCCATTTCAGCTGTTTGACTCTGTAAATTTGCCAGAAGTGACTAAGCACGCCACTGCAGCTTCGTCGCTCCTGTAAATTTGCTGTGTCATGACGAAGCGGCCGATGAGCAAACTTGATGCTTGAACGCATGCCGGACGCTGCCGCGTGCCTCTCGTCTGTGATTGGATCTCCGCGGGGATGATTAACGTTGCCACCGTCTTCAGCACGTTTATTTATTCGCTCATTTCATTGGTATCAAACTCGCACATGAGCCTCAACAGCAGATGATTACTCAGCAATCAGAGGACAAACAGGGCAAAATACGGCCCGAGGGCCCGGAACCGGCCCGTGCAGCATCCCCCATCCGGCCCGCGGCGTCCTCACAGCAAGACAATGCTCCGCCTCCAACAGCCAGTAAAAGGCAGAACTACGTTAGTGGGAGTCAACGGCGGCGGATGGATCAAGTTGATTCCAGCAGAGGGCGCTGTTTAGTGGACAATTTAATGGAAGCACACAGAGCCGATGATGAAAAACACGTGACCGTCCAACGGGCTTCCTGCCACATCACCACTGATTCAACTTTTTGTTCGAAAGGTCAACTAATTTTTGCTCTAAAGTGACACTGGAAAGATGAATTACTTAAAAACAATCCACGAAACAGCGACTGATTTGAAAACCGTTTAAGATGCTAACCAGTAACTTGAGGTGGGTGACGTGGACAGCGCCCTCTGCTGGAGTACAGTACTATAACATTTCAGACTCGTTCTAACTGCTGTCCCCGATGTACATTCACATATGTCACATTTGTTCAGGCCAGAAAGAGTCCATTCACGGGCCGGTTCTGGCCCGCGGGCCCTATTTTTGCCCACACCTGGACTAAAGCCTCCCGCTCACCTCGAGCGGTGGTTAAAGTCGGCTGTAGCGGCGGAATCAGGATGCCAGTTGTCTCTGACAGCTGTCTATTGACCGAGGGGGGACGTTTGAGTCACCATGACAACGTGAAGAGCCCGTTTGTCAAGCACACATGCTAACGGCGCTACGAAAGCCGCCGCCGGCGGCTCGCTCGCCCGTGAGATTACCGCCAAACACTAAACCTGCTGAGGACGCCGGCGGACGCCCTTGCGCTCGACACGGTCAGGCCACCCGGAACGTTCCGCATCAGCCCGTCACGCAAACATCAGCACGGCAACGGGAGGAGCTGCTCGGAGCGCCGAGGAGAGGCGGGGCCGCTCACCTTGACGTCGGCCTTCTTGTTGAGGAGACTCTTGGCTGCTGCGGAGAGGCAGAAGGACACACCCTCAGACGGAAGCGTGCACATCCTTCACCCTCACACACACCCGAGACCTGCGAACGCGGCAGCGGGCGCCCGCTGATGCAGGCAGGCGTGCACGCATCGGCTCGGGAGGATGACCACGCGGACCAAACACACACTCACACACACACTCACAATCCGGCTCGGCGCTCCATGCACCCTCCCTTTAACCACCTCATCCCTCCCTCTAAAACACAACCCTCCCTCCTTCCTGTAAAAAGACGAATAAACACACATTTGAAAAAAAGAACCAAACCCTAATCCACTGCCCAAAGCATGAGATAAGCAGACAGATAGACGGATAATCCCCAAAAAAAAAAACGCACACAGATGCACGCAGTCGTGGCGGGATTAGGAGGGGAAGCATGGCAGGGAGGAGTGGGCAGGAGCTGCAGGTGTGTGATGGCGGGGCGGTTAATCTGGAGCGGGCTGGATTACATCATCATCATCCCCAATGTGCGCTTTTGAAAATAGCTAAATTATGAAGGCGAAGGACAAGGAAACGTGCAGATCTGCAGCTGCTAATCCTTCATCCCAATCCTGCTGCTGCACCCAGCTGCAAACGCCTTGCTGGCCCCTCCCCCGTTGCCGTTCCCCAGCAGGGTCGTGACCTTTGACATGCAGAGAAACCGGCCCCTCCCAGATGTGCGGATGAGGCTGCTTACCTTGGCCGGCGTTTGCGAGGCATTAAAATGGCGGGCGGGCGGGCGGGGGGGGGAGGAGATTTGAGAGGAGAGATTAAAACAAGCCCGGCGTTACAGGAAGTTGGCGATGTCGCGACTCTGGGCCGTTTCCATTTTAATCATGTGACGGGCGCGGGCAGAGGGGGAGGAGTCAGGCGTTTACCTTGCTCCACGATGCCGGCGGTGGTTCCCACCACGGCGCTGACGGAGGCGGGCGCCGTGGTCTGCCGACCCACTGGAAGACACAGACAGACGGTGGCCATCAGCAGCGAGCGGACGCCTCGTATTTTACCATCGTAGTGGGTTGCTTGTTATGGACGTGCATGCTGGGAAAAATGCTGATTCTAAAACATAAAAGAGGTTTTTTTTTCCCTGCCAATAAATAAAACTAATAAATAAGTGAAAGTCTAGAAATATGCTCCTATATCACATTATAATACTGCAGACGGTGTAACAGACGTATTTGATATAATTATGAATTTTCAGATGTCGCCTTAATTGAAATATATGACATAGAAGATATCATCTTCCTTCTATTGTACAAAAATGGCCAAGGTGCATTGATGATGTCATTAGTAGGAGGAGTCTGTACAGTAGCGATCAGGAAATGTGCTATCTAGGCCCCGCCCACCTCCATTCTGCCTCCACTGCTTCAGTCATGAAGCCACGCCCCCTTTACAGCATCACAATAACGAATTAAAGGCAAACTTGTCAGAAAAATAAAAACAAACATGAACGTGATAAATAAAAGTGCCTGAACGACAGAAACCATCTTTGAGGGGAAAATTATATGAAGAAAACTTTGATATCTTATTTTATTGCAAGTCCCACCCACTAACGTGGAGGAGGCGGGGTTTCATCAGCAATACTCTTGCTCGTCACCAGGGGGAGACGGAGACCCTTTGGCTTTAAATCAGTGACATGATGTTACTAATAATCAGTGAATTGCTTAGGTGTTTTGTTTTGTTTTTGTGGGAGGAGCAATGTTTGACCCATTTCTGACCAATCGGCTGCTGACTCAGCCACGTCTGAGGAAAAAAGATTTGACGGGCAAATTTGGGCTGAAGAGGCGGCGAAACCGTGGCTGCTGTTTCCTGTTCACACTGCATGTGTGTGTGTGTGTGTGTGTGTGTGTGTGTGTGCGTGTGTGTGCGAGTGTGTGTGAGGAGAAGGACAGATGGCGTGTCATTCACATCCTGCTCTCTCCAGGCGCCGTGACGCTCCCTTAACTCCCCGTGTTTCTTCAAGCACTCACCAGAGAAGTTCCTGGAGACCAGCATGGTGGTCAAAATGGCTCCCTGGTGGTCAAAATGGCGGGAAGAGACGGGGGTGGGAGGGGCCAGGCGGGCGGGGCACAGGGAGAAAGAGGGTTTAATTCAAAAACTGACGGATGGATTCACTCCTTATTTGGGTGTTGTCCTGCCAGCCAATCAGGCGGCTTCCCTTCACCTTGAGCTTCCTGCGGGCGTTGAACTTCTTCAGGCACTCGACAGTCTCCTGCCGGTGCATCATGGAGGCCACGGTGGAGCGTTGCTGCGGAGACACGGAGGAGACGCTCACACACTTAGTGTCGCCGCCCGCCACACCCGACTCGCTCTGACAGCAGCAGCCACAGTGACGCAGTAACCACGGCAACGCAGCTACACGGCGGGTCCCGCACACACACACACGCACGCACACACACACACACTTGGACTAAAGTGCTGAAAACATTTATTTGAAGTTATATCAAAATGTCACTATTTTTCTTATGCCCTCTTTGCTGTTGTGGTGGGATGAATTAAGGATTATCTCATCTCATCTCATCTCATCTCATCTCATCTCATCTCATCTTATCTTATCTCATCTTATCTTATCAGCAGCATCTTATTAGCTTAGCATAGGGATCATTTGGTTCATTTCAAATTTTATGTTAAAACTTCTTAGTTGGAGATGTGATGCCTTACCCTAACTTATCCTATCTAAGCTTACTTTACTTTACCTTACCAAAGCTTACCTTACCCTTCTTTACCTCACTTTACCTTAACTTATCCTACCTTACTTTACCTGACCTGAACTTATGCTGCCTTCCTTTATCCTACCTTACCTTAACTAACCTTATGCTATCCTAGCTTACTTTACCTTACCTGACCTAACCTTACCAACCCTGACCTTACCCTTCCTTGCCTTACCATACCTTAACTTATCCTATCTTACTTTACATTTCCTTACCTTTACTTACCTTATCCTATCCTAGCTTACTTTACCTTTCCTGGCCTAACCTTACCAACCCTTACCTTACCCTTCCTTGCCTCACCTTACCTTAACTTATCCTATCTTACTTTACCGTACCTTACCAGTAGAGAGTCTTTGCACTGCTTTCTTATAAAATATATCTGATAGTTCTTCCTTATCGAATGTGAATGCACCACACCAAACGTTATAAATCTACACAGGAGCATCCTGGACGTGTTTGTGAGCTGCTTTTTTTTTTCGTCTTTCACCATTTATGGAGCAAACTGAAACCCGAATCCCACCGGCCCTCACAAGCACCCCTCACCCCCCCTTCCCCAAAAGAAAAAAAAAATTGCAAAAAAAAAAATAGTGTACATAATCTACGCTCAGAATGAAATTCAGAATTCAGTTTAGTAGTATGAAAAGGTCATTTTTAGGAGACAGATGAAATTAAACATTAAATTAAATTATTAAATTATTGTCTCGCTATGTCTGCCTATTATATATATGTTATATTGAACATTTAGGGTAATACTACATTTGATATTGAAAATAGATGATATTATAGTTAATATTGAAAAAAAATTAAAAATTAAAAAAAATTCAAACAAAGATTTCAAATAGTTTTCTCTGAGTTGCAGCGCCATGGCCATGAATGCAGCACGAGATCACCTGTAAATGCCTCGTTTGTTTACGTCTGGGCTGAAAAAATTCATTTGATCAGATGGAATGTTTTTTCTTAAACGAGTTTGAGGATTCAGCAGTGACGTCAATGGTGGCGCCATACTTACGCAGACCCATGGGTGCTTCAGGGCCTCCTGGGCAGTGATCCTCTTGGCCGGGTTGATCGTCAGCATCTGGTTGATCAGATTTTTCGCCTCCGGGGTCACTGTGTCCCACTCAGGCGAGGGAAACTGAAGCACACACACACACACACACACACACACACACACACACACACACACACGGGCCAAGATTCGTATTTAGAATGAAAATAAACATCTAGCTTGGGAGGACGTGGGTGAAGACAGCGGCGGCGGCGGCCTCACGTCGTACGCCCCGGCCTTGATCTGCTGGTAGAGTTTGTGCTGGTCCTCGTCCCAGAAGGGCGGGTAGCCCACCAGCAGGATGTAGAGGATCACACCTGCACACAATCACGCACACGCGCAACCTTCGTCTGAGTCACACACACGGACACGGGGAGGCGGCGGCGGCGGCGGCGGCGGCGGCGGCGGACATGTGTGAAGTGCTTACCGCACGCCCAGATGTCCACAGGTTTGCCATACGCCTCCTTCCGCAGCACCTCTGGGGACAAGTAGCCTGGGGTCCCCGCGAAGCCTGGTCACACACACACACACACACACACACGCACGCACGCACGCACGCACGCGCACACACACACACACACACACACACACACTGTAGTTACTGTAGATAGTTAAAAATGGAGGAACCCCTCTCTGCTTTGGTGCTTCATCATCCATTATAACCTCTTTATGATCGATAAAGTACGTGTCATTAAGAAATATGAACAAAATGTCACACATGAAGGTCCTGGGTGGATGAACGACTCCCACGTCACCTTATCGAGTCCCTTTGACCTTATCGAGTCCCAGGTGACCTTATCGAGTCCCGGGTGACCTTATTGAGTCTCCAGGTATCAATGATCCCACTCAAACCTGAAGACCTGAGACCTCCCACCAACTAGTTAGAAGTGGAGACGTCTTTGACATGGACTAATAACTGAAATGAATCCACTTGAGAACGGCGCAGGACTGAGTATCACTGTCAAACATGCTAACTAGCACCCTCTGTTGGAGCATGCGATGAATTGTAACTGTTCTCCGTGGGAGTCATGAACATTGGTTGCCTGTTGTTGTGTTTTGGGCCTCGCTTTTTCTTGGTCCGCTGGTCCACGGGCCGGTTCGGGCCCGCAAGCCTTTTTTGCGCTGTGATTTTTCGGAGATTTTCGCATCTCTTTGCACCGTCATCGTCAAAGTAGGAATGTGAAAGTAAATATAGTTAACAGAAATTAGACTGATCCAAGATTGACTGCTGGACTCCCCTTCCTCCCAGCAGAGGTGCTTTAACGTCAGGCGACGGAGGCGTCACTCTGCCGTCAAAGTGACTCTCTCAGGCGAGAAACTGAAATCTGTCCACCGGCAAACGAGACATGAGCAGCTTCCCGGTCGGACGAGTCTAAGACCTGGAGGAAGGAGAAGAAGCACCTGCTCACGTTTGAGGGAACGCAGCGGCTCACGTTACTCCCCTTCCAGGAAAACACCTCCTACAGGACCATCTAAGAGCCAGATGACGAGAGCGGGCAGGTGATTAGCTTAGCATCGGGATTGAAAAATGGGGGGAAAATGGCTGAACTCCCTCATGAACTCATGAACACGGAGGACGGACCTCTGGACCGGAGGAACTCTGACTTATAAATGTGTTCTTCAGGTCAACTGGGTGGATG